>CM031599.1:6588263-6673263 GCA_018398815.1 Conus ventricosus | reverse complement strand
GGCATAAACAAGAGACTATCAAACCTGTCATGCAGTGAGAGAGTGTTCAACAAATCGCGTAGAATCAGGAGGCACTACAAACAGTGGTAAGATAAGATATGTTGCTATACCAGCGACGCAGAGGGCCACATCAGGGCTAAACAAGTGGATACATTACAAATTACTATACAACCAGACAACAACACAAATAAAAGCAAGAAAAATAGGAAAAGAAAATCATATGGTATACCCCATACGACGGGAAACTCAAAACAAACATAGGGAAAGGAATTCTTCAAAATCCTAACAACTTCATTTCCAAAAGAACACAAACTGTCCAAAATATTTAACAAAAACACTGTCAACTATCGTACTCATGTATGCCCAAACATCAAAAACCTAATTGACGCATCCAACAAAATGAAAATCAACACAGCAAAGAAGGGTGAAGAAAGGAAATCTTGCAATTGCACCAGAAGGAGCAGTGCCCACTAAACAATAAATGTCTTCACAACAACATTGTATACCAGGCTACTGTGACATCAAAAAAATGAAAAAGAAAATACATAGGGATCATGAAAAACCACTTCAAAACCAGATATGCAAACCACAAACAGTCATTGAATAAAGAAAAATATAAAAACCCAAACAGAACTGAGCAAAAAATATTGGAAACTAAAGACGCAAAAAAAGCTACAAATATCCTGGAAAATATAAAAAGAGCATCACCATACAGCAATGTTTCAAAAAGGTGCAACCTGTGTTTAATAAAAAAATGGTTAATACAATGCAAACCACCTTAGCAACTTTAAACACCAAAACAGAAATAGTAAACAACTGCAGGCTAATGGAAATCGTTGTTGGGTGAAACCCAAAACAAAACCTGAAAGCCCCAAAAAAAAAACCGTGCAGCCAACCGCACTTTGCAAACAACCGCAAAACGGGAGGCCCACACGCTATTAAGTAACATCGGCGGTGGGCAAACCAAAAACCACCCTGATGGCAGCGCAACACGCTCGAAAAAAATTTGTAGATAGTTTTAAGTTTCCCTTTTCTTTTTAATTTTTTAATATTATTATTTTATATATAAAAAGTTTGTGGTCGGTTTGGGCTATAAGCAACATTATCTTTCTTTTATATAGTTAAAACAAGTTAAAAAAGGAATCTTGTTTTAACTAATGTTGCTCCCCAATGGGTTGAGCACTTAAAAATTGTTTTAGGCATTTAATTATACTGATCTCTCTCTCTCTCTCCTCTTTTATATATATAGATGACCTTGGATAGGGTGACAGACCTGATTGGGACTTTGTAGTTGGTGCCATTGAAGGGCTTAAAAAGAATTTTGACAAACCATCCCCCCCAAGCTAGTTTTGGTAAGGTAAAGTAGAATGCTTACACGTCAGTGTATGAATGTGCAAGTGCTTAAGTATATAAAAGAATTTCTCCAAAGTGTTGGAAACACGTAAGTACACTCGGCAAAGTCCAAGTTTAGAGGCCCATATTCGATTTTCAAAGGTGCTGTCACTGTGAAACCCCTTTTTTTTGCCGGTAAATCCTAGATCAGTGGCTTAAAATCCCCCACGGAAAGCAAAGTCATTGAATGTGATCTTTCCATCAGCAGGTTCTAAACTTTAACAATGGGGATTTTCGTTGCCGATCTTGGTTTTTCACCTTTTTCGGAGCACAAACTGAATCTTCGAGTTCCACATCAATACAAGAATGATGAAAATAGCTTTGCCTATTATACGTTCAGGTACTTTAGAGGGACTGATGCTAGTTATGTCTCCACAAGTTCATAGTACTCTAGTTTAACCCATTCAGTCTGACAGCATCTGTTGTGTAATCCTTCTAGTGTAGCATTTTTTGGGTTTTGTTCAACTGGAAGTGGAGGATGCTTTGTTTATAACACTGTCGTAACTCGGGCATCCACACAGTAAAAGACACGGCCACAAATGCTTTCCTTTCACAAATGAAATTTTATTGTTTGAATTATCTTATGATGCATGATTCCTTTATGAATCATTAAATGAACATTACTTTTCAGTACTTATTCCACCGGGGTTCTATTTGTGAGAAAATGCGAATAAGATTTGACGCATCATTGGCAAGTTTATTTTCTAGAACTGTTATTTGTAATTTATATGGCTTTTAAGTGACGCAGCTAATGCAGCAGTTAAACTGATTTTGAATTACAACATACATGTGCTTGTTATAAAAAAAGCTGTCCGTATAAAGAACAAAGCACGCGAGATGTCAGCTGTTCTGATTTTGCTGTATCTTTGTTACTTCCAATTTGAAGGATTTCGTGTATCTTTGTTGCTTCCAATTTGAAGGTGTATAAATGTCGGAACTTAACCCCCTGAAATTTTGGGTCTGCTTTTAGTTCAAGCTCTTTTGCATGAGGAAAAAATGTTAAGTTGTACAGTTCTAAAGTTCCGATTACTTATGCACCTACATGATTTTTGCGTGAAATTTTAATAAGGCATTTAATGTATCAAGTCATGCGCCGGGCTGTGGTTGCGTCTGCAACGACAGTGCCATGGTGAGTGGTGGCCTGATTCTCTCACAGGGCTGTTTAATTTGCTGTCAGATCGAGGAGCCAACCAGGCTCTTAATTTAGGAAGTTTAAGAAA
Organism: Conus ventricosus; assembly: GCA_018398815.1. Lineage (NCBI taxonomy): Eukaryota > Metazoa > Mollusca > Gastropoda > Neogastropoda > Conidae > Conus > Conus ventricosus. The sequence goes on along the minus strand of CM031599.1, from coordinate 6,670,651 downwards.
GCAAGACAGTTTTGCAGGTAGTTGGTATGCTCCATTGATAGAGAAATGCCTTTGTATGGCTGTGAAAATCGAAAAGCAAGCGAAAATGGGAAACAAGTGTCACATGACTGATCATTTCAGGCATGGTGTGGATGATTAAAGATGGGGCTCCTGAAACTGTTCAGTGATCTCGGTCGCAGGTACATGTTTGTTGTGTTGCTTGCATCATAACCATGTGTACAGTGGTCAGAATCTGTACTAAGCGAGTAATTTGAGGTTGGCTGGCCCTTGGTGACTGGGGCTGTTCATAGGCCAGAACACCAAAGGGTACATCAAAATGTTGTTATGCTCTGCATAGTTATGTGGGGATTGTCTTCAGTCGTGACAAGCTCCTAGCATAACATTATCAGTCTCCCAAATCCCCCGAAGTCGGGAGTGTGGCTGCCCCTGTGGCGGGGGTAATCAAAAACGGTCACAAAGTAATGTTCTCATCCCCAGCTGATGCATTTGTGCCATAGTGTTCAAATACTTCGGCTTTTTCGGATGATCCCTGGAGTCTTTTAGCCAGGGTCGACAACAACAACAACAACAACTGGAACTGTTACCTGAAATTTTCGCAAGATTTAGGCACAATTGGCATGTTAGCAAACGTACACTCTCAGCATGCATACACACACACATACAACCCCACACACACACACACACACCACCACACCACCAAAACACATTCACACAATTATAATTTTAGCTTCCCGGTCGTCTTTTATGTGGTTATCGTTTTCGAAAACGCTGTGATCTGTGCCCGATGGAGGTCTTTCTTGCAGGGCTGACGTGGGGGTGAAGCTCCAGGGGCACCGGATCACAAGAAGATCAGCTGCGGGGATAAAAGGTTTGGCGCGAAATGGGAGAATTTTTTTTGGGTTTACAAGTCCCATTTTGCATTTTTCATTGAAACTTTTGTGCTCAATTTTGTTTTTTTTTGTTTTTTTTTTGAAAGAAAGTAGTTCATATACTTCAATGTTTTCAGGTGTTTTTTTTTTGTAATTTTGTTTATATGTTTTGTTTTCTTTAGTTTTGTTGTACTCTTCCCTTTAACATGATTGTAGGTATGCTTGTTACCTACTCTTTTGTTTTTTCCGTGGTTTTGACAGGGTCTTTATTCTTTTTTTTTTTCCCACTTGGTGGGCGTAAAAGAGCATAATGGTTGTAATAGATTTTTCGGGGGATGTTTTGTTTTTCTTTTTTTTTGTTCAGATTTAAAATTTTGACAGGTTTTTGTTTGCGCTTGGTTTTGTACGCAGTTAGGTTGCTGATTGTTGCAGTTGCGTGGAGAAACAGCTGCGATAAAAAACCAAACAAAAAAAATCTGGGAAGGCAAGCTAAAGGTGGGGGGTACGACATAGTTAGCTGTGCCTGTACAATGCCCCTACAGTTCAAGGAACAAAGCTTTGTAGCCACTTTTTTGTATTTTGGGGGGTTGGGGAAAAAAAAACAAAAAGAACCAGGGTTATGTTTTTTTGTTTCTGAAAGAGAGCTTTAAACGAAGTAGTTTGGTTTTTGTGTTTGTGGTTCAGTTTTCTGTTTATTTTGAATGATTTTTGGTATTTAAAATTTGGTGAAGGGAAAAAAATGCTAATTGGATGCTTAGGCGTGTAAAAATGATGGAAATTTTTGTTTTTTTGTGTCGAAAAATTTTTTCTTGTTTTTACAACAACAGTGCCCCCATCCCTCCCCCAACAATGCCTCGGAAAAGTAAAAAACCCCCCAGGCATCGGATCCGATTCAGAGGGAGAGAGTGCAAATTCCTCAGAGAAGAAGAAGAGGGGAAGTAGGCAAACCCCCCTTGGGGGGGGAAGAATGGAGAAGGGCGGTAGCCAGACAGTGTAAAGAGGGGCGTTTTCTGAAAAGAGAGCCCCCCAAAAGCGATACAATGAAAGCCCCACTGTCCTTGCTGGATGCGATTCTAAGGTAAGATGATCTTTTTTTTTTTTTTGCTTGGAAAGGTGGCAGCAAAAGCACCCGTCTTTGGTTTTTTTGTGTTTTTTTTTTTTAAGATGTGTGTAATAAATTGGAATGAAAGAAAGAAAGACTGTGGTTGATTAAAATTGTGTCTGAAGGTGCGTTGGTGTGTAATGAAGTGGGTGAAAAAAAGAAAGATGTGTGTTGATCTAAATTGGTCAAAATAGGTCCGTTCCCCCTTCTAAATTTTTTGGACTGCTGGTTTCAGTTTTTTTCCGTGTCTTGTTTTGGCAGTGATCGTTCTTTTTTGCCAGAGCTGTGTGCTTGAATCGTTTAAAACCATGAAAATGATGCAGCAAACCCTTTGAGAGCTAAAGTGTTTTTTTTTTTTTAGTGTTTGTTAATTTCGTTTATTTCTGATTTTTTAAAAAGCCCCTTTGTAAGATGTTTGTATTGTTATTAAATATTATTGTCTGTTTTTTCAGTTTTGGTTTTTTTTTTTTGCTATTTGCAATGGTAAAGGTAGTTCTGACAGCTGCTTGGCGTTTAATTTTAAAATATGCAAATAAAGTTGAAAAAAAAAATTTTAAGTGTCCCGAGTAGTGGTTCTTTGGTCAGCTGGATATGTTAATTCCTGGTTGTTCGTTTAGGAGGTTTTTTTTATTTTTATTTGTTTTTTAAGAATTTGTTTCTTTTTAATTTCAGTGGATTTTATTTCTGTACTTAGTTTTTTTTTAAAGAATGTTTATTTGTATTTATGAATTTTGTTTGTTATCTAGAATTTTAAAAAGAAAATTGGGCGTTAAAAAATGGTGATTGGAAGGGTGAGGTGAAAAAGAGGGGGGGGGGGGGGGGCCTTTTTCAAACACATTTCCCTTTAAAAAAAAAATGCCCCCCCAAAACCCCCTGCTTCAAATTGGAATTTTTGTGTGATTTTGAATGAAATAACAGTAGGCCTTTGAATGTGTGTGGTCTGGAGTGGTTCATCATGATGTTCAGCTTTTGACAAGACTCAACCCACACCAAAAATTTAAAAGGGTCGTTAAACATCTTTAGTGAAGTACAGAACGCTTAGGCGGTCAGTTAACACTTGGTGAAAGTACACGCCATCATTTCAAAAAATTAATCTGAACAGTGTTTTTCACAAGTTTCTTTTTTTTTTGTTAAAAATGTGGGGGTACGCCATTTTTGTGTTGTTTTTGAATTTTTGTTAGCTTTTCCCGTGTGAAAGGGCGTTTTTGAAGGTACTCAAATAAAGCTTAAGCTTTTTTTTGTTTGGGGCCGTGCTTGAGATCATGAAAATGTTACGATTTAAACTTTAATGCATGGGAGAGAATTACTGTTCGTACTTTTTTGTTTTTGCAGGTCATTTTTAAGTGGTCCCCATGAACCCCATCGCACCCTGCCCTATGTCCACTTATAAACACCACTGCTGGGAGTGAAAGGTTGGTTAAAGGCCCTGGTCCCTTTTGTAACTGTTTTTGGGGTTGTGAGAGAGTGGATTTTTGCCAAGGGTGTGAGCGGTGTGATGTGGGGTAGGGGGGGGAAATTTTGGAGTGCTATGATTTGTTGCACACATTTTTGATTTTTTTTGTCTCGAGGGGGGGGGGGGGGGGGGGGGAATGAAAAAAAAGTGGTTACCCCAAAAAAAGGGAAAGGGAAAACTTTAAACCCGTGTTACAGACAAAGGGAAAAGTCTTTCAAGGGCTTGAATGCGTCGGTTTGAGAGCTGGTGAAGTCGCTGCGGAACTGAAATATGCTGAGTTGGGTGCTTTTTTAGATGCAATGATTCCAAAGCTTTTTGTGTTGTTTTTTGGTTCGTAAAAAAGGTCTTTGTGTGCCTTTATGATTGCTTTTTAGAGACGGTACGACGTACGTCGAGCCCCTTAGGAAAAAAGGAAAATCGAAGCTGAACTGATGACGAAAAGGGGGTGATACCAAAGTAGAAAAATTGGTTATCTTTTAGTCGGGGGTATTGTTTTGTTTTGTTGAGAAGGATTAGATATTACTCGTTTAGTGAAAAGCTGTTGTTTTAGTACTCAGATCTGCGAAGGGTTTTGAATTTCGTTATGTTTTATCTTATATTTCTTTCCCCTAAAGGGCGTTGGGGAGAGAGAGTCCTTCGGCCCCGGGGACCCCATCCGGCCCTGTCCCCTTTCCTGTCGCATCGCGTAGGGGCCACCCTCTGGCCTTCTTGATGTTGTCCACCCCTTTGGCTGTGTTCCCCTTGTCTGCCCCCTTCCGCGTTTTCCCTGGATATGTTTTGGGGGAGGAATTGTGGCGTAGCATGCCCGAACCCGAAGCTTTTTTTCTTGACTGTTGCAAGAGGGGTTTTGGGGGCTTCAAGTGAGTATTTGGTCCTCACAAAGGGCGTTTGTCTTCCCGGGCTTGCCCAAAGGGTTCCGGCAAGCGCCTTTAAAAATTTTTTCAAACGGGGGTTTTCTTGGTGGTCTGTGCTGTCATGGTCCCGCTTTCGAGCCTAAGAGGATGGACGCACCCGGGACTTGTTTTAGCTTCTCTTTGTGGAAAGCTGATCCCCTGCTCTTCCAGATCTTGTTAGCTTTGCCATTGCTGCGTTTCGATCGTGTCTGGCGGGTTTTGTTGTGAGCGACCCTTTTGGTGGAGTGGCGCCAGGTTTTGAAAGCCCCTTCTTCAAGCGTGTCCGTTCTGAGATTTCAGAAGGGTGCTGGGGGCTGTTGACCGGGCTTGCTTTTTCGGGCTTCCTTCCATATGCCCCTGCCCCCCAGCCTTTTTTCAGGCTGTAGTTCTTGGGTGCTGCCCCCTCAGGTCGAGTCATCTGGGAAATCGGGAAGGGGGGCCCCCGAGGGACGGGATGGAAGTCTGGAGGGGTTTTAGCATGTGTTTTCCAGGGAAAAGATTGAAAAAGTAGGGAGAACAGGCAGCCCGACGGCTCCAATGTGGTTTGAAGTAGTCCCTATCTGGGTTGAGGAGGACGGCGCTGCTGGCGGTGTTATTGCGCCGGATGGTTTGGACGGGACCCCCCTCTATGCCCAAAATTTTGGTCTGCCCCAGACCCCCTTTTGGGCCCCACCCTGTCAAAAACTTTCCTAAAGTCAAAGAAGTTGTGGGAAAAGGTCTCTTGATGTTGAGATGTTTTTCCCGTATCCCGGGGGGGAAGATCTGTTTACTGTGCTTTGCCTGCCCTGAATCCGTTGTTCTTCCGCCAGGTGTTCTTCCCCCTTTTCTTCAGTCGATTCAAGATATCTGAGATGATTTTTTGGTGTGGCTAATGAGATTATTGTTTGTGTTTGGCTTGGGTAGATTTCCCCTTTTTGGGGGGGGGATGATGAGTATTGGCCTTTGTGGGCCCCTGTTTTTTCTCCCGATCTTCTGACAAATCGATGTTACTAGAGTGACCAATTCCTTCCCTCCATGTTTGAGCAGCTCTGCGGATTTTTTTCGCTCAGGGGGATTTCCTGGGAAGGGTGCGATGGCTTTTCACTTCTTCTTCACATGGTAGTGGGGGGATTCCTTGATGTGTTGGTCCCCCCCAAAAGACTGTCGTTTGGGTGTTAGGGGGTTGTAAAGTTCTTGGGAGTATGTGTCATCTGTTCAAAACACGAGCAGCTCGCCTGGGTATCCCGATGACTGACGATTGTTCTGCTGCGCTTGGTGGGTTTTTTAGTTGGTGAAGGATGTTTGCTGTTTCCCCTTTTTTGCCTTTCTCGTGTTTCGCATGATTTTTTCCCTTTTTTTTTGGTTCAAATTTCCTTCTCCAAGGTTTTTGGGTTTTTTTTACTGTGAGCTTTTTCAGGTGGAATTTTTCGTTTCTTCAGTGATCTTCTTTTGTCGCAGAGGTCAAGGATGTGTTTGAGACCATGCTTGGTGTTTTTTTGTCGCCCAAGATCCTTGCTGTTTGGGCCTCATTTAAGCTGTTTTTGAGGTCGTTGTGTTATTGTCAGGGGGTTGAGTGCGCGAAAAACCCCCCCCCGGCTGTGCCCGGAATGCTTTCTATCTTGGGTTTTTAATTCTCTGGTCAAAATTGATTTCGTGGCTGCGAGTTTTGGTACTTTTTCTTCATTTTTATTTCTTTTTGGCGCACGGTCAGGTCGCTGCCCATTCGCTCGGGTATGCCCCGTCTTTGCTTTATGATCTTGATTTGAAGCGCGCGGGTGAGGACAAAACGATTGGTTGGGTCATTTCCCTTCGGCGCATGCCGGTTTTTCTTCTTTACGTTTGTGGGGGGGAAAAGGGTGTTGGCAAAGGGAGCGTTGGGTCAGGCAAAAAAATCCCGAAGGCGAAAATCCCGTCGTGTTTCCCCCGTGCCGTTTGACCACTGTTCCGCCCGTCTTTGTAGGCATCTGGGCCCCTTTGGCGTTTTAAGTCCCCCTGAAATATGTGATGTCTTTCTTGGGGGGTTTTGATGGGTTTTACTTTCTGTAGAAATTTTTCCACCCCTGTCTTTGTGGGGTAGTTGGGTATACACCGATGAGTTTTGTTCTTTGGTTTGGCTGACACACAATGCTGATGATTTTGCTGTTAAGGTGTGCAGCTCAGAGCTCGTGATTTTTTTTGCGTCGATGAAAGTCGCTTTTTTTATGTAGTGCTTTCACCCCCTGTACCCCACTGGACCTTCCTCTGTGATTGCTTCTCCAAGCTGTCCCTTTATTCCGACATACCCACAATGCCCCGGTAAGTATAGATACCCGGACTATTAAATTTTTTTGTGGGTTGTGGTTTAGAAAATTTTTTTTTTCAGGGAGTTTGAGCACTTCCCAATGAAGACTCTTCGTGCAGTAGAAAAAATGGGGGTTGGGGAAAATTTCTTCAGATAAGAGGATCATAAGGGGTTAAATTTCGGTTTCTACAAAGTGAAAGTTACGACACTTTGTATCTCTTGTTTTTTTTCGTTTAGTTCTTTGTTTTTATATTGACTAGGGATGGTGTTTTTTGATTTGACACTGTAACGAGATTTGACTAGGGGCAGGTTTTTAAAAATTTATTTGACACTGTAACAAGAATGACAAGGGGCAGTTGCTTTTGATTTGACACTGTAACAAGATTGACTAGGGCGGTGTCTTTTGATTTGACACTGTAACAAGATTGACTAGGGCAGTGTCTTTTGACTTGACACTGTAACAAGATTGACAAGGGGCAGTGACTTTTGACTTAAACACTGTAACAAGTTTGACTAGGGGCAGTGACTTTTGACTTGACACTGTAACATGTTTGACTAGGGGCAGTGACTTTTGACTTGACACTGTAAGAAGTTTGACTAGGGGTAGTGACTTTTGACTTGACACTGTAACACGTTTGACTAGGGGTAGTGACTTTTGACTTGACACTGTAAGAAGTTTGACTGGGGGTAGTGACTTTTGACTTGACACTGTAAGAAGTTTGACTAGGGGTAGTGACTTTTGACTTGACACTGTAAGAAGTTTGACTAGGGGCAGTGACTTTTGACATGACACTGTAACATGTTTGACTAGGGGTAGTGACTTTTGACATGACACTGTAACATGTTTGACTAGGGGTAGTGACTTTTGACTGGACACTGTAACAAGTTTGACTAGGGGCAGTGACTTTTGACTTGACACTGTAACAAGTTTGACTAGGGGTAGTGACTTTGACTTGACACTGTAAGAAGTTTGACTAGGGGTAGTGACTTTGACTGGACACTGTAACATGTTTGACTAGGGGTAGTGACTTTTGATTGGACACTGTCACCACAAGCCTACACACTGTGAGCATGGTGGCTTCCAGATGCAGAGCGAAGAGCAGAAGCTGAAGGTGGAGAAGATGCGTGCGGCGAGGCAGAGGATGCTGGAGCTGACCCGGAGTCAAGGAGAAGCACAGCAAGCACGGGAGACCTTCCAGATGACCAGGCAGCCCCTCCTGGAGGGCATGGCCTCCGACTACGACCTGGAACTCTTCAAGGAGGCTCAGGCCCGTGCCTGCGAATTATTGGTGGGTGCTGGACTTCTTTTTTTTTTACCTGTCAGTTGGTGCTCGTCCCCAGCATGGCAGTTTTTTTTGTTCAGCTGCAGGATTTGTTTCTTGGTGAATTTGAAAATGGTTCTGAATGTAGAGTCTTGCAAATCTTTTCAATTCTAGCTCACTGACCTTGGTGACTGCCGTAAAGTCAGATTTTCATAATTGAAAAAGATTCTAGCTACCTGTGTTACAGTTATTTAATTTTCCTGAATAACATTATTGACCAGATGGACAGAGTAATCAGAATTTCAAGACTGAAAATGTTTCCATTTGACTTCTCTATGATGTCTTGTTTTTGTTTTTAAAAAGATCTGGTTGACTCTTGATTTCTTGTATTGCCTGAGGCATAGGTGGAAAAATGTAAGCAGTGTAACTGTGTAGGAGTTAAGGTTGGCAAAGGAAATGTTTCATCAGTACTAACTGGTTGTATTTACGCCTGCTTTCACTGTCCTGAATCTCTGACCATCCGGGTATGGGACTTTGACATGATGTCAAAGGTATGGGACTTTGACATGATGTCAAAGGTATGGGACTTTGACATGTCAAAGGTATGGACTTTGACATGTCAAAGGTATGGGACTTTGACATGATGTCAAAGGTATGGGACTTTGACATGATGTCAAAGTCTTAAATTGACAAAAAAGGTAGGGATTTGTTGGCTTGCATGTACTTCACGTCAGAACAAGCTGACAACAGTCTGCTGTGTGTGTTGTGCACAGGAACATCAGATGACTCAGCACTTTCAGAAGTCGGACCTTCAGGAGTACCGCATCAAGAAGATGGAGATGGGGCGCTTCGAGATTGCCACCTGGTACTCCTCACCTTATCCTGAAGAATATGCGCGGCTACCAAAGATCTATCTCTGTGAATTTTGCCTCAGTCATGAAGACGGCCACAATATTACGGCGGCATTTAGTGAGTTGGTTTTGTTAATGAGGATGTGAGAAAAAAGCATTTGGGAGGGGGGGGGGGGGGGGGGGGGTGTCTTTTTTTCTTTATTGAATATATGTATTTTTTTGATGATGTGGGAAAAATGCTTTTTTTTGTTGTTGTTGTGTCGTACCCTGGCTAAAAGACTCCAGGGATCATCCAAACAGCCGAAGCACTTGAACACTATGGTACAAATGCATCAGCTGGGGATGAGAACATTACGTGTGTGACCGTTTTTGATTACCCCGCCACGTGGGCAGCCACACTCCGACTTCGGGGGATTTTGGAGACTGATATGTTATGCTAGGAGCTTGTCACAACTGAAGACAATCCCCACATAACTATGCAGAGCATAACAACATTTTGATGTAGCCTTGGTGTTCTAGCCCATGTCAATTGGCCTGACACAGCTTTAAGCCAAGGCATAATGCTTTTTTTTTTTTTCATATATGCTCTAATTTTTTGTTTTTGTTTTCCATTTCTTTAGAATATATTAAGATATTTACTCAATTCATTAAAAGCACAACTGACTTGTAATGTATACAAGACAATTGAGTGCCACTTCTTGATTGTCTTCTGATTGCTTTCTTAGGTTTGGATGCCAACGGTTGGATTTCTTCTGACTGCTTTCCCAGTGACCTTAATGTGAGCATGACAGCAGGGATAACCTGTCATCTACAGCATGGGATGATTTTTAGTCCAGATTTTGTACTGATTTTAAAGCATGTGTGTCTACCGGTATTGTTGTTGGCCAATGGCAGAGAAAGGTCACAGTGAGGGTAATCTAATGTAGCACTCTGGACAGAAATTTTTCATGTGTTTAAAGGTCCGTAACAAACGTACAGTTTGGATGCTGCTGGTATGAAAGGTGTGATGTAGAGATATCTGCGGCAAAGATCGATCATTTTGTCAGTAACCTTGGTTCAAGGTCACAGTGTTTCTACGTAGGGTGAACTCGGTGACATGAGACCGTGGTGATAAAGACCATGTGCAGTTTAAAGTGCTTTCGTGCCTTCGCTCTTCCTTAACGTTTTTTTTTTTTTTTTTTTTCTCCTCTCCGTTTTGTTCAGTCACGAGGATTTAAGATGTGTTTGTGTGTGCTCTTAATTAGAAATGGCATCAAAGAACGATAAAAACAGTAAGACTGGCAAAAGAAAAACCGATCTTCGGACTTTCGTTCTGTCTCCAGCAACAACTCGCCAGGAGTGTCCGAGACACCAACTGAAACGAAGAGGCACCGCTCATCTTCTGTCAGTGTCAAACAAGGTACCCTAACAAATCTAATCAACACAGGAAAAATGGCAACAGAGAGGAGAAGCGACACTACGTTCACAGCTGGGGGCGACGATGGCAATCTTTCTATTCGTGATCAGTTAAAAAACATTGAACAAAAACTCTGCTCGCAAATACATGTTGTGCAAGATAAAATCAAAGACAGTGCAAACAAACATCAGAACCTACATTTCTGACCAGTTTGAAAAGTTACGGGGAGAATTTTTTGATCTGCAACAAGAAAACAGTTTATTAAAGGAAAAGCTAGAGGAGATGGAAGATCAAGTAGAAGATCTGCAAGACGAGGTTGCTGGTCTGAAGAAATCGCTTGTCAGTGAACGAGAAGAACGAAATAACCTGAAACAATACCAGAGAAGAGATTCGGTGCGTTTCTTGGGTGTTGGTCCGGACAAAGGGCAGGAAACCCTGGCAGAATGTGAACAGAAAATATTAACAATTATCCATGACAAACTGGGTTGCCAAAACTACAGCATTCAGACATTAGCATCGCTCATCGGTAGGCGCAAGGAGAGAAAGGCCCAGGCCTATCATTGTGAAGTTCGTCACACGGAAGCACAAGTCAGAAGTCATTTTCAAACGACGACTTCTGAAAGGATCCGGCATCAGTATTGTGGAGGACCTCACCCCACCAACATGAGCCGCCTTTCAAGAGTGAAGAACCACCCCTGTGTGAAGACGTGCTGGACAACGGAGGGGAACATCTTCGCTCTGCTGACCATGGCAACAAGGTACACATACACAACGGTGACTGGAAATGATCAACAGGGCAGCCAAGGACATCGGAACGTCAGACATGGATATGTCTGCTGTACCCCACTCCCCCGACCAAGGACCACTCAACCGAATGCCCTCCCGCCTGTCAGCACACCAGGGTTCCAGCACGCCGAAGGTCCCCCAGACACTACAGGCCCACGGCAGTCAGCAGTCCTGTGGCCCCGATTCCCGAACATTGCAATCCGGGGGCAGGGAACATGCTGTTTTCAGAGACAACGGGCCCAGGTCAGAGTGTCAGAGACAGTCCCTCTCGCCACACCCAAGGGAAAAAGCAAATCTCTGCTGATTCAGATGAACCAGTTACCCACCAAAAACACAACCAGCGCAAAGAGTCGGCATAATAGTAAAACTGTGAGTGTCAAAAACATTTTTTTTTTTTCCAAGGAAGGTACTGCGGGAGGGAGGGGGGGGGGTGGGAGGGGAGGGGGATGACTGAGCCCTTCTCCCTCCATGTTTGCAGGAACAAGTATTTGTGTGAACACGATTTACACTCATAAACAAAGATTAGAAACTTATCATTCAAACATTATATATATAATTTATTAGAGATACTGACAGAGATGATGCAGAGATAAATACTAACTAAGCGAATGACAGGTATGGTTATAAGAACAATGTCTGAGAGAGTGCGGGAGGTATTGGGGGAGGGGGGAGACTGATGGGGAGGGGGGGGTCGTAAAGGAAAACAAAATAATCACATGTTATTATTAGTACTATTATGATTATTATTATTGTGGTGGTGATGACGAGCATTGGTATTAGTTTTGTTTTTTGTAGCCAGTGCTCTCTCTCTCTCTCTCTCGCTCTTCTCTCTCTTTCTCTCTCCCCCCCTCTCTCTCTCTCTCTCTCTCTCTCTCTCTTTAGGTTTATTTTATTTAATTTTTTTTCCTTTAAATTCTTCAGCATAACATAATCCGTTCCGGCTTGAGAGGAGGGGGGCAGATAATAGTTGGAGAAACTCAGCCCCCTCTCCCCCTCTTTTGCTCTTTCGCTCTTCTCTCTCGGTTTTTTTTTTTTTTTTTTTTTTTTTTAAAAAATAGAAATTCCAGATAATCCGGCTTGAGAGGAGAGGGGGATGGGCGGGAGTGGATGGGGAGGGAGGGCAGAAAATCGTGGGAGAAACTCAGCCCACACACTATGACTGTAAAGCCGTGTTCACTTATCCAAAATGTGGGTCATACATTGATTCTAACAAAAAGGTTGGAAGATTGGGGAGGTGGGGGGTGGGGGTGGGGGAGATCCACCAGGATGGGGAGGGAGGAGGTGGCCATGGGAGAGAGAAATAGATATCAAGTGAAAAAGGCAAGATGTCATGTGAATCCATAAAATGTGAAGATACACTATGATATGAGATTAACGACTAACAAATGTCTAAGTTTGGTTTTTTTTTTGTTTATTTGTTTTGTTGTTTTTTTTGTTTGTTTGTGCGTTTGTTTTTTCCTCCACAAAACATGGTCTTGGAAAAGATTGTTGGGTCACTTTGGGTGTTGATTTTGATTGTAACCTAAAACGTGTACTCAGTGTGGGTGTGGGTGTGTGTCCGAGCGTATGTGCGTGCGTTGGTGCGTGCGCGGCGCGTGATGGTGTGTTGTGTGTGTGTTGTGTGTGGGTGTGTGTGTGTGTGTGGGGGTGTATGTATGTGTGTGTGTGGTGTGTGAGTGTGGTGTGTGTGTGTGGTGTGAGTCTGTGTGTTCAGTACGTTATTACCGTCGTCATCATCTGCCTTTTTCTGTATCCTCCTCCACCTCGTTCTTCTTTTTCTTTCTTCCTCTTCTGCTTCTTTCTTTCTTCTTCTCCCTTCTTCTTCTTCTTCTTCTTTTTCTCCTTCTCCTTCTTCTCCGTCTTTTCTTCTTCGTCTTGTCCTATACTACTGCTGTGTTTATTATTATCGTTTTTGGGGGTTTATTTACCCTTAAGCATGTTGAGATCCAAGTGCCGACGACTTAAGTACCTGTGGAGAAAAGATTTTGTTATGATTGTTCATGTGGATTTTTTTTTTGTTTTTTTTTTTTCTCATGTTCGAGCAGTGTTCTCTCTCCCCACCCCCTCCCTCCCTCCCTCTCTCTCTCTCTCCCCCCCTCTCTCTCTCTCTCTCTCCTCTCTCTCTCTCTCTCTGTCTCTGGAACAGTTGACATGTGTGTATGTATATAATGATTTAAAACAACATGTACAAATGTGTAAAATTATTGCCTTTTGAAGCGAATCTGTCTTTGGGAATAGTAGATATGTGCATGTGTATATGGTAGTGCATACAACAACCATGTATCAGGTTTAACACTATATGCCTTTGGATGGAATGTCAATGATCGGAGGGGGGTGGAGGGGAGGGGGGGGGGGTTGTATTCGCAGGGAGAGGGGAGATTTTTGCAATGTTTTACTGTTGAAGTTTAATCTTGTCTGGGTTGTTGTTGTTGTTTTTTTTTTTCCTCTCCTTTTTCCTCCCATCAGAGTTACAATATATATATGTTATGTATGTGTATTGTATATATATATGTATATTATATATGTATATGTTATATATGTGTATGTATATTATGTATGTGGGTATATATGTGTGTATATATGTATGTGCGTGTAAGTATGTGTGTATGTATATATGTGTATATGTATGTGTATGTATGTGTGTGTATATGTATATATATATATGTGTGTGTATGTATATGTGTATGTATGTATGTGTATATGTATGTTGTTATGTGTGTATGTGTGCATATATATGTGTGTTATGTGTATATGTATGTATTGTGAGTGTATGTATATGTGTAGTGTATGTATATGTGTATGTATATGTATTGTATTGTGTATATATATATATGTATGTATATATATATATGTATATATATATATATTTTATATATAATGTGTGTGTTGTGTGTGTGTGTATATATATATATATATATATATATATATATATGTGTGTGTGTGTGTGTGTATGTATGTGTGTGTATATGTATGTACGTGTGCATATAGGTGTTTATACAACATGTACAAATGTGTAAAATTATATGCCTTTTTGAAGCGAATCTGTCTTTGGAAATAGAAGATATATGTGTATATATGTGTGTGTATGTTGATATATGTGTATGTGTGTGTATATTTATTGTATGTGTGTGTATGTGTGTATGTGTGTATGTGTATATATATATATGTGTGTAATGTGTGTGTATATATATGTGTATATATATGTGTGTATATATGTGTGTCTGTGTATATATATATATGTGTGTGTGTGTGTATGTATATTTATGCATGTACAAATGTGTAAAATTATATATATGTATATGTTTTTTTTTTTTTTTTTTTTTTTTTTTTTTTTTCAATTATGAAGTTCATTATTGTAACTGGTGGTTGTGACCCAAATGGAAATTAAAAATGGAAGGTGAGTGTGGGCGGGGGGGAGAGGAAAAGCTTGAGGAAGGTAGCGGCAATGGAGAGGAGACCTCGGAGGGTAGGGGTGTGTGTCGGAAGTCGTCGTTTAACAAAAACACTGGTAAAGGAGGCGGGAGGGGGTAGGGGAGAAATAGGTGAACGGCGAAGGGGCAGGGTTACACCAGAAAATACAACCAGTTTAAAGCAAGGAAAAAACTATCATGTCTCCATGGTCTGCATGTCACGAGCGACGTTCACGAGTAAAGCATGAATGAGAAAAGGAGAGATCGCGGTGAGAATGCGAGAGAGTGTGTATTGATAAGTCCGACTAGCCGGTGGCCAATTTTTGGTTTCAAAAGGAAAATCACATGGATAATTATCGTGAAATTAAAAGGGGCGATTATTCGTTGGGTAAACAAACCATTTTTATGATGACTAGCATAACAATTTGTTCACTAAACGGCCAGGGTCTGGGTAAATATGAAAAAAGAAAGGATGTCTTTCAGTACTTGAGGCAAAAAAAATACTCAATATACTTTTTACAGGACACGCACTTTACAAAAAACTAGAGCTTCAAATCCGTGCTGAATGGGGATATGAGTGTCTGTTTTCTTCCAATAATAGTAGATCACGAGGTGTAGGTATTCTTTTCAATAACAATTTCGATTTTAAGATAGAAAGAACAGTAAAAGACAGTGAAGGTAATTATATAATTTCGATTATTAACACACTGGATAAACAGATTACGTTAGTGAATATATTATGGTCCAAACAAAGACGATCCAGATTTTTATAAAAGTATCCAAAAGAAAATAGAAGAATTATGTGTTAC
The DNA here is from genome assembly GCA_018398815.1 of Conus ventricosus. NCBI lineage: Eukaryota > Metazoa > Mollusca > Gastropoda > Neogastropoda > Conidae > Conus > Conus ventricosus. The sequence continues at coordinate 6,655,560 of CM031599.1, read as the reverse complement.
AAATGTAGTGTTAGCAGGAGATGGAACTTTGTGCTTAATCCAAATTTAGATTATTATAATTACAAGCATAATTAATAACATAAAAAGCTAGTGATACAGTATTACAAATGATTTCCGATTTAGAGTGGTAGATATCTGGCGCGAACTCAACCCAGAAACTACTCGTTTTACCTGGAGAAGAATGCAACCGTTTCAGCAAAGTCGTTTGGATTTTTTTTTAGTTTCTGACTCGTTGCTTAATAATGTAAAAAATGCTGATATTCTCGTGGGATACAGGAGTGATCATTCACTAATAACCTTAGAATTGAACTTTGGGAAAGAAGAAAAAAGAAAATGTTTTGGAAATTTAATGCATCCTTACTGAAAGATCACAACTATGTAGACATTATTAATGAAACAATCGAAAGAGTGAAAGAACAGTATGCAGTGTTACCGTACGCAAGAACAAAAATTACGGATATTCCAAACAATGAAATAGAATTTACAATATCAGACCAGTTGTTCCTAGACACTTTACTAATGGAATCAGAGCAAAAACAATTACATATTCAATAAAAAGAAAAGGGACCTTAACGCGAAAGAGCAAGAGTTAGACCATGAAATACAAGAACTGGAAAAAGATAGCTTCAAAAGTAAAAGTGACTTAATGCTCTTACAAGAAAAGAAGAAACAGTTGTCGGAAATCAGAAAAATAAAAATGGACGGTATAATCTTGCGCTCCAAAGCGAGATGGGTATCTGATGGAGAAAAGTAAACAGATACTTTTGTTCCCTTGAGAAAAGACACTTTGTGAGCAAACAAATGGTTTAAACTTGTAACACATGGAGACCGGACACTTTCAGAAACAGACGAGATTTTGGAAGAAACTAAAACATTCTATAAGAATTATATGAAGAAAGACAAACCAAAAATGTTGACTTAGAACAATATCATCATAAACTTACCAAAACTAACTAAATTAGAATCTGATAAACATGGAAGGTATAATATCTAAAGAAGAAGCAACGATAGCGTTAAAGCATATGAAAAATGATTAAAAGTCCGGGAACTGACGGGATGACTGTTAATTTTTTCAAATTTTTCTGGAAGCAATTGGGCGATTTTTGTAGTCAGGTCCATTAACGAAGGTTTCAGTAGCGGTAAAATGTCCATAACCCAAAGGGAAGGAATCATAATATGTCTGCCAAAAGGCGATAAGCCAAAAGAATTTTTGAAAAACTGGAGACCGATTACACTTTTAAATGTAACATATAAGATTGGGTCAACTTGTTTTAGCAAATAGAATAAAGACAGTGCTCCCAAAGTTAATAATGAAGATCAGACTGGGTTTATAAAAGATAGATACATTGGAGACAATTTGAGAATAATCTACGACATGATGCACTATTTAGAAAGAAGAATTTGCCTGGACTGCTTGTATCAATTGATTTTGAAAAAGCGTTCGATTCGGTGAGCTGGAGTTTATAGAAAAAACTCTTAAAGCATTTGGGTTTTGGTAAAGATCTCTGTAACTGGATTTCTATTTTCTATTGCAATATAAAATCTTATTTAACAGTTAATGGAAAAGTTTCGCAAAGCTTTGATGTTAAAAAAGGATGTCGTCAAGGCGACCAGTCTCCCCCTATCTATTCATTTTGTGTGCTGAAATTCTAGCATGCAAGATAAGAGAAGATCAAGAAATAAAAGGTATAGTTATTTCGAACACTGAGTTTAAAATTTAAAACAGTTTGCTGATGACACGACGTTTATTTTACATGGAGACAGGAAGTCGTATGAAAAGTTTTTGAAATATTAACGAGTTCGAACAAATTTCAGGATTAAAACTTCAACTTTGAAAAAAATAAATGTTTGGTTAGGAAAAAAGAAAAACTCACCTGAAAAATACTTACCACATAAGCATATGGAATGGAACCCCAGAAAATTCAAAATCCTAGGACTTTGGTTCTCAAACGATTTAACAAATCTAACGGAAATCAATGTAGTGGACAAACTTTTTTGAAGTAAAAATTTTATTTAAGATTTGGGCAAAAAGAATGTGTACCCCACTAGGCAGAGTTGCAATACTGAAGTCTCTAATTCTTTCAAAGTTAGTTTATTTATGGATTTTATTACCTAACCCACCAGATGTTTGAGATTAAATCACTACAAAAGATGTGCTTTGATTTCATATGGGACAACAAACCAACAAAAGTTAAAAAAAACATATTCCACGTACGACATTGAACACGGAGGACTAGGAATCCCAGACATAAAAACTTTTATAAAGTCATTAAAACTAGCATGGATGAGAAAGCTGTATACTGGATCTCAAAATGGAAAATACTAATTCAGACGCTATGTCCAGAAGTAAACAATCTCAGTAGTTATGGAGCAAAACGCTACACTAACAGCCGATGTAATTTTTTCTGGAGAGATGTATTTCTAGCATTTGCAGATTTAAATACTAATATCGATTTGAATGAAAGCAAAGAAATTGTATCTGAACCTATTTTTTACAACGAGAAATTTAAAATCGACCAAACATATTTCTTCTGGAGAAATTGGGCACTTAACAATGTTTTCCTTGTAAAAGATATTCTAAACGAAGTGGTGATTTTTTAAACTGGGAGGATTTCTGCAGAAAATATAAAATAAATGGGAACTATCTACGTTACGTCAGTTGTTTACAAGCAATAAAAGAATACATGAGAAAAAGAGGGATCAAAGTAGACAGCAACGTTGGATATCAACATCCAAAAGCACTTCAAATAGTATGCAGTGTTAAAAAAGGTTCAAGATTATACTATAATCATCTTCTGAAAATGCAGACAATTTTTGATATAAAACCGTTTAAGAACTGGAGAAAAAAAATTGATACTTTGGTTGACTGGAACGTGGTTTTAAAGTTGGCTAATAAAATAAAAGAAATAAAATTGAAATTTGGTTTCAGTTAAGAATTTGTCATAGAAATCCTTGTTACAAATGTTGTTTTGAAACAAATGGGGGTAACTAAAAATGATAGATGTACTTTTTGCAATAGCGAACGAGATTCTATCCATCACTATTTATGGCTATGTACTTACTCTAAAACTTTCTGGCAAAATCTGGAAATGTTACTTAAACAGAAAACTGCAGACTATGTGCGCATTGTCATTTAACGTTGAACTAATATTGTTTGGCACTGATGAAATAACTCAAACGGACGAAATATTCAATATTATTATACTATGGGCAAAATATTTCATCTACAAATGTAGATTTAATCAAAGTAAGCCTAGACTAAATTTTTTCGTAGAAGATTTGAAAAGAAACTATCGTATTGAAAAATATATATATAGCTCCGAAATGCGCCTGTTGGAGTTTGAAGAAAATGGGCACCTTATTCAGGTCTGCTTGAGGAGTAAATGCCGAATTCTGTCAAAACATGCCTTAAAAAAGTGGGAAATCGTCACAAAGCCAGGGTTGTTGTACACTTTGTTTTCTAAAAAATGTATATTGACTTATTTATGTCAATTATACTCAGCAATTAAATATAAGCGGTACACATAAGAAGCAACAACTTCAGCTAAATGCTCCTGGTTCTCTTTTTTTCTTTTTCTTTCTGTTCCTTAATGTTTCCTCAATACTAAGTAACAACCGGCAAGAAATAGTCGGACACCCATAAGCATTGTAAAAAGATAGGGAAGGGTGAGCATATGGAGGGGGAGTGGGATTAAAGAGAGAATGAGACTTAGAGTGAAGTTTGAGTGTAAGGGAAGGAGGGATGGGGGGGGGGGGGGGGGGGGGGGGGGGAGGGAGAGAGAGGGGAAGGGAGAGGGAAAAAAAAAGGGGGAAAAAAAGGGAAAGAAGAAACTTGCGAAAATGAGAACTCCTGAAATCAATTGAAATGATGATTAATGATGGTATCAAAGCAAAAAAAAAAAAAAAAAAAAGGTCACAGTGTTATGGTAGAGATGATCATTTTCGACATTGAAATGAAATAATTTCAGTGTCACATTGGCTAAAACGAATTACCTTTAAATGAAGTTGTTCAAGTATTATTTACTGTGGTAGGATATGATCTAAATTCAAAAGGAAAAAGTTTATAGATATTTTGCATAGATGCATTCATTTATATGACACATGTGGATTATGTATTTTGTCGTTTAAAAAATGTTTTAATACATGGTGCATGTTTTTTTTTTATCAGCCACAATGTTATTCAAATTTGTGGGTGTGGGAATCGTCCCAGAACAGTCAGGCAGGAAATCTTGCTCCTTTTTAGAGGAACCTTTTTTTTTTCCAGGTCAGTCACAATGTTTTTTTTTATCCATATTTTAATATCGGTTTAGAGTTTGGTTGATTGTTGTGCTGTATTTCCTATTCTAAGTGCCAAAGTGCCGATGTGGCCTCTGTGATAATGTCATGAACAACAGTGACTGTCTGTCTTCAAGCCTGTGTGAGTGGTGGCCAGTGTCGGACTTCGAAGGATCTTTTGTGTTTATGCTTCCTGGTTTGTGTCTGGTTCCTGTGTCTGAAGTATGGCGTTGTTCTGTGTGCAGGCCAAGTGTGTATGGAGACACCCCCAGGAGATGAGATCTACAGGAAGAACAACCTGTCCGTCTTTGAAGTGGATGGCAAGAAGAATAAGGTATGGTGACTTTATTTACATGTTTATCTCACTTGGCCCACGGTTAGATCTTTTTTTTAACTGTTTAGTGTTCTGTCGTGCTGTCAAGGATATACACTCCCAGGAAAGAATTAGAATTTTACACATTCAGAAAGTGTACTTTAAAAAACTTTTTTTTTTTTTTTACTTCAGTATTCAGGAAACAAAAGAGAAATGTCAAGGTGAATTCCGTCTCCTTAAATTAAAAAACTGTACCACACTCTTACGGCTTTTTCAGGTGTACTTGTGAGTGTGGTATGTGTGGTGCATGGTTGTCACTTCACCTGGTTGCTGTACCACACTCTACGGCTTTTCCAGGTGTACTGTGTGGGTGTGGTATGGTGTGGTGCATGGTTGTCACTTCACTGGTTGCTGTACACACTCTACGGCTTTTCCAGGTGTACTGTGTGGGTGTGGTATGGTGTGGTGCCATGGTTGCACTTCACCTGGTTGCTGTACCACACTCTTACGGCTTTTCCAGGTGTACTATGTGAGTGTGGTATGGTGTGGTGCATGGTTGTCACTTCACCTGGTTGCTGTACCACACTCTACGGCTTTTCCAGGTGTACTGTGTGGGTGTGGTATGGTGTGGTGCATGGTTGTCACTTCACCTGGTTGCTGTACCACACTCTACGGCTTTTCCAGGTGTACTGTGTGGGTGTGGTATGGTGTGGTGCATTGTTGTCACTTCACCTGGTTGCTGTACCTCACTATTACGGCTTTCCAGGTGTACTGTGTGGGTGTGGTATGGTGTGGTGCATGGTTGTCACTTCACCTGGTTGCTGTACCTCGCTCTACGGCTTTTCCAGGTGTACTGTCAGAACCTGTGTCTGTTGGCCAAGCTGTTCCTGGACCACAAAACGTTGTACTTCGATGTGGAGCCTTTCCTCTTCTACGTCATGACAGAGAATGATCATTCTGGCTGTCACATTGTGGGCTATTTCTCCAAGGTTGGTATTGCTTTCTAGTGGCGACTGCATGTTGAAGATGGCAGCTGAGGGTGATGTGGTTAGTGTTTAATGGTTTACGTGATTCATTGAAGTGCAAATGAAGACAGCAAATGAGACAAATATATTAATGAAATATTGATGCATATATAGTTTCCAGGCTTTTTCTCGTTGGCTATCTTTGTTATTCTGAATATTTATGGTATATCTAGTGGATAACTCTGTTTTCTTGTTGGGCCTTTGTATGCCAAATTGTGCATCAAAGACTTCCTTTAACCTGAGAAATTTGCAATGTGGCATTTCTCAGAAATGGCGCACATTTTTTCACAGGTGTACAAACCTGAGTGCAGATAGTTTTAACCCCAAATACTGCATGCATGTAAATTGATGACTGGCTCTGAAGAGATGGACACAAACTGAAAAGGCAGAAATTTTTGTTTTGTTTTGTGCATGATCTGCAAGTGTGCATTCTGCATCAGTCATGGTGCCTGTGATGATGTGAATGTTGATGTGAATGTGTGAACTTGCGTACATGTACAGTTGTACAGCATCACATTTTTAAGAATTTGATGTGTTCCTGAAAATTATTGAAAACCTGAGGGTTTTTTTCCTCCAGGTTTTTACATCATTTGTTCCAGATGGAAAGATTTTTGGGTGGGCGTGTCTGCTTGAAAGAAGAGACATGGTCTAATGATGCTAATTGATAAAGCTTTTGGTTCCAGGAAAAGAACTCATTCCTCAACTACAATGTATCCTGTTTGCTGACATTACCTCAGTACATGAGGCAGGGTTACGGCAAGATGCTCATTGACTTCAGTGAGTATATGTGGTGGTGTCATCTGCATTCTGTTAATAGCATGCAAGTTCTTTGAACACTGGAACAAGAGCAGTGGTGTGTGTGTGTGTGTGTGTGTGTGTGTGTGTGTGTGTGTGTGTGTGTGTGTGTGTGTGTGTGAGAGACCACATGGAAAAGGTTTTCTTACAAAGCTCTTGGCCAGTTTTGGACAAGCCGGGTTCAATGAGATATTCAAATATGTTGAAAAAAATTTATCTTGGTCCAGTCATGAAACTTAAGTAAAGCTTTCATTGTCAGTGCTTATATTGCAAAAAGTTTTCAAATGGCTCGAGTTAAACAGCTGACAGATGCTTCATTTAGAGTGAGAATTTATAAGTTGACCTTTAGGGGGGTATGTGTTTGATGGTGCGTTCTTTTCATTACTACCACTTTGTTACTTGTGAGGTATTGATTTGAAGTATATTGCCTAACTGAAATGCTGGTCACCAATGCAAATTCATTTATTTTCCTTGGAGGGATTTCTGAAATAGCTAATACATTCTTTACGCTCAGTCTGCCTGTCCAGAGTGAGAGCGTGATTGCTTCGTGTGGTTGTAGGCTACTTGCTGAGCAAGGTGGAGTCCAAAGTGGGGTCACCCGAGCGGCCCCTGTCTGACCTGGGGCTGCTGTCCTACCGCAGCTACTGGAAGGACGTCTTGCTTCGCTACCTCCACAAGTACAAAGACGCTGAAATCTGCATCAAAGGTCAGAGAATTATCATGGTTCTTGTGCAAGGAAGAAGTGCTGAAAGCTTTGCGAGACCTGTTGCAGTCACTTCGTATTATGGCTTCTGAGAACTTGATGTGAAGTTTGGGGGACATGCTTGTTCAGATCCATCAAATGACATTGAAATCTGTATTTGTTTTTAGAGGATGTAAGGCTTTCATTGAACTATAGTCTCAACAGGAATGCTGAACTTTAGTTCATAAATCAACAGTTTTTTTCCGTTGAATTTGTTTCTTGCATTCACCTGTAATGTTGAATTTACATAGGCATCCTTGATCATCAGTGTTATACATCACATGAACATTGTGCCGCTCTGTGAAGTTTCTTGTTATAGAACCTTTTTTGGGGGTGGGGATGGAGGGTAACTCAGCATTTTGGGGGAGCAAGAGGTACAGCTTTTTTATATTTCTGTCAGAAACATTGCAAAAGAGGAAAACGGTTACTCTTGGATTTTCATTACAAAAGAGCTATGATTTTTTTCCCCGTCTGGTCGTCTTTTACATCTGCATTTTTGTTTCTTATTTTGAAGGGAGAAGGGGGTTGCTAGCAGGGTGTTTGTTTGGCAGGGGTGAGGGTTGGGGGTGGGGCATAGGCAAGGGGGGATAACCACTTGCCACACTTTGTTACACACATTGTGTTTTAAGTACTTATCAAGTATTTAGAATTGCAGTAATAGTCTGTCTGTCCTTGGGCAGATGTGAGTCAAGAAACGGCCATCAACGCCAACGACATTGTCAGCACATTACAGGCACTTGGCATGTTGAAATACTGGAAAGGGAAACATCTCGTTCTCAAAAAACAGGTTGGTCATTTGTTGTGGTTTTCTGCAGTGTAAATAGATCACAGTAGACATTTGTTATGCAGATGTTAATTCAGTAGTAGATCCAGTTTGTTGAGAACCAGTTGTGTCAGAGTACAGAGAGGTAATGCCTTCAACCTTTATCTGTTGTAGCTATTCTAGGCAACAGGAAGCATGCTAGCGTGTAAACCTATCATTCTAGGAAACGTGTGTATGTGTGCTGCATGGGTCTCATACAAATGAGAACACAGGTTGTGTACTCGTCACACAGTTCAGCAAATAGCTATGTCACTGGAACCAACATTAATTCAGCAACATTTTGACAGGAAGTTTTCCCACATTTTGAGTGAAACTTGGTTTGATTGGACCTCCTTTTGGAAAAATGGATTGTTGATTGCAATGGTGCACACAGAAGTTCTGTCCAACAGAGACAGCAGCAATACCAGCATGAGTTTAATAGAATGAGCAGATTTATTGGGAAATCCAAGAAGTTGCTAGAGTTTTTCATGATGACTTCAGCGCACAAATGAATATGTGGATTGCGAACAGTGATGGAGATCAACATTGGCAAAGCCAGTTTGATCAGTTAGAAAATGGATCAGTTTACAACTGAAAAGTTTACGACAAACCTTACTGATTCAAGTGCGACATTTTAGTTTCAAATGTGCCTTAAATGGCGGGATAGAAAACGGTCATACACACAAAACTCCACTCCCTGTATGGGGGTGTCCACAGGAGTATCGGCCTGCGTACGCAGAAGAAGAAGAAGAAGAAGTTTCAAATGTAAATAAGAAGTGAGGCAGGGAACAGTAAATAATAAACAAGTACAGTAACTCTTGCTCCCACAAGAAAACATATTCACTTCTCCAAAGGAATGCTGCTTGCGACACCGAATCGCCCAGCAGACATGACAGCACAAAGCACACAGAACAAACAAGGAAACCCCCCCCCCCCCCCCCAAAAGGATGCCCCGAGCTTGCCCATATACCCCATGCTGAACACATCTACACAGCAACAAGAAGTGGAGAAATGAATAAAGTAACTTTTATTCAAGACTGGCACAGCCTTTTTGAACTTGAATAAAGTCGACAAACACAAAGATGGACAGAAACAAATATAAATAACCACGATTTATTTGAAATGAAAGTAAATATCAGACCTGTTTACCCTTACGATTTTTTCGTAATTATCACGAAAAAAAATTGAAATTACGAAAATTATGGAAACGGGAAAAAAATTACGAAAAATAATAAATCAAACAACAGCAAAATTGTACAAGTGTTTGCGCTGGTTTTGAAACGGTGGATTGTAGTAACTCTGGATCCGGGTTCCCAGAATGCAACGCGTAAACATTTGCAGTACGTTCAAGATGGCGTCGTCGTCGAAGCGAGCTCATACTAAAAGCGCGCCTGATCACAAAGAAAAAAAGCAACATCTGACTTGGACTTCTTCTTGGACAAATTTCCATGCTTGTTGCCTCCAGGAGTGGAGAAAGGAAAAGTGATGCATGAATTCTCGGACTACTGTGGAGACAACCTGACCCAGATTCCGGGGATACAGACAGAGGAGGAGAGAGTGGATGTGCATTGGGTGAAGATAGGGGAGATCAAAGATGCTGTAGGGGTACATTGCTTCAAGAACTTGGCAAAGGTCATGCTGGGAATTCTCACCATACCACATTCAAACGCAGCATGTGAGAGAATCTTCAGTTGTGTTAGGAAGAATAAGACAGATCAGAGGGCTTCCATGGGTCAAAGGACTCTAGAGAGCCTAATGATTGTGAAATCCCGCCAAGGTGAGCCTTGGGAAAGGCACTACTCTGACAATGAGCTTAGGGCATTGAAATCTGCCTACACCCAATCCAAAGGCAAGAAAAACTAGTGAATGTTGTACATGAAATCAGTTGAGCCTTGTGAGGGAAATTTGTTTGGACTACTTGTGGATTTTAATATATGGTTGCCTTTAGAGTCCTACACCCATCCCACTTTTCAAGACTGAACACAGTCAGAAGATCAGAAGCAGTTAAAACAGGTTAGTAATCTGAGTGTGAAAGAGAAAAAGACCAACAGCTTGCTTTTATAGGTCTCCAAGTGAACTACTGGTTGTATCATAGTAAAACTTATTATTTTATTGCTATGAACAAACAAAAAAATCGGCTGTGCGCTGGATTACAGATTTTTTTTCAAAATTACTAATTTTGAAATCAGAAATACTAATTGGCAAAACAGGGGTAAACAGGTCTGAAATATGTTTCCCTGTTTGTTCTGTGCTGTCATGTCTGCTAGACGATTTGGTGTCGCAAGCAGCATTCCTTTGGTGAACTGAATATGATTTTTTGTGGGAGCAAGAGTTACCGTACTTGTTTATTGTTTATTATAATTTACTGTTCCCTGCCTAACTATTTACTTTCCTTTCAAATAAATTGAAGTTGTTTGTATTTGTTTCTGTCCGTCTTTGTTTTTGTCTGACTTTACTCAAGTTTTAAAAGGCTGTACCAGTCTTGAATAAAAGTTGCTTTATATTTATTCATTTCTCCACTTGTTGCTGTGCAGATGTGTTCGGTACAGGGTATATATGGGCAAGCTTGGAACATCCTTTTTGGGGGGCGTTTCCTTGTTTGTTCTGTTTGCTCTGTGCTGTCATGTCTGCTGGACGATTCGGTGTCGCAAGCAGCATTCCTTTGGAGAACTGAATGTTTTCTTGTGGGAGCAAGAGTTGCCATACTTGTTTGTTATTTATTTTAATTTCAGTAAAGATCTGTTTGAAAACACTAAAAAAAAAAAGGCTAGATTTTTTGTGTTGAAGTGAACATTTCCAACTGAAATTCAGTGAATTTTTGCAGTATAATGGGGGATAATCAGCATCTCAGGGGTCAGATCTTGATGTAGATCAGTTCACAGAATTTGAGCCCCCATTGTTTTTATATTGAAAGCTGTCAGGAGTAAAGTATTAAGGTGTCTGAACTTTGCAAATGATTTGAAATGTAAATTTTGTATGATTCAAGAGCCGGTCTTTTATTAATTGTGGTGTTTGTTAAAAATCACTAGCAATACAAGTAGTGAAATGTCTTGGACAGAAACGGGTTAAGAGTGTTTCTTGGTGGGAAGGGAAATCATCTCTTTCTCAGCATTTGCTGATGCCTGATCTTTCAGGTTGCTCTTATTTTTATGTTAAAAACTGAAAGGTAAAAATCCTGCCCCCCCCCCCCCCCCCCCCCCCCCCCCCCCTTTTTTTTTTTCCCCACCCCACCCCTTGTGTGTCTTGGTTTGTCTGACTGGAGCAAGGTCATGCCCAAACCAAAGCATTGATGTCAGCAAACTTAGGTGGAAAGATGATGAATGTGGCTCAGGGACCAGCACAGTAGATGTTGGTGCAGACTGGATCTAAGGGCTGATCATGGATACAGTCGATCGTGACTGGGGTCTGTGCTCTCCCAGGGTACCTTCAACGTGTTCCTGTTTGCAGCTCATAACTGTTAGAATACATGATCAAGTGATCCATGGTGTCCTGCCCATGAAAAACTCGGAAAAGCAGTCCCTAGATATACGGTGGACGGTAACGCATGTTGTACACTGTGTAACGCATGTTGTACACTGTGTTGACAGGATCTGATTGAAGAGTACCTTGACAAGCAGTCCAGAAAATCTGCAGAAGGATCCCACAGGACCATTGACCCAACCTGCCTCAAGTGGATCCCACCAGCCCAAAGGAATGCTGTCGCTAGTTCAACCAGTTGATGGGACACTCAAATGTCTAAAGCACCTCGCTGATGATTTGGTCTCGTTTTCAAATGGACAGGTAGCTTGGAAATACAACACTTCTGTGATTGTAGAGTGAACAATGAAAACCTGAGTTGTGAACTGTGAAAAAGAGGACCGTCAGGACCACGAGAGGGATTAAAAAAAGGAAGAAAATCTCTAAAATATGAAAACCTTTTTGAAAGATAATAGATGTTTTACGAGTCGCAGAAAAGTATGTGCCATGGTAGTGTAGGGTTTGTGATGTCAGGATTGGCCAGATGTGTCTGTTTACTGCTGGTTTTAAGTATGTGATCTCCTGGGCTGACCAGAGGTGTGTGTTGTCTGATTGTGTGAGGTTTTTGATGTCAGGGTTTGGATCAATCTGGAATGTGTGCTAACTGAAAGTGTGAGGTTTGTGATGATGTGTATATTTGGATTGTCCCGGTGTTTGCATTGACTGATAATGTCGAGTCTTGTATGCTGGTACTTGGATTGACCAGTCATATTATCTAATAGTGTGAGGTTATCAAGAGTTTGGATTGACCAGGCATGATGTGGCTGATGGAGTGAGGTTTGTGGTAATGTGGGTGTTGCATTGACCAGATGTATGAGTTCACTTTTTGTAGGATGACGGTGAATCTGAAGGATAAGGAGGAGTCGGTCCATGACTGAAAAGCATGTGGACACGATTCTAAATATCATGTTTTTTTTCTTCCTTTTACCAAAAAAAGAATAGGCTTGATAATGTGCCCCCACATAATGGGGTCGACGTATCCTATCTTGTATTATTTTGGATGTTCATTCAAACACTTTTTAAGAAAATTATATTATTTTGGATGTTCATTCAAACACTTTTAAGATTAGCAGCTCCGTTTTTAGATCCAGGGACATCTTTAAAGGTGACGTTCGGCAGCTTTGTAACACTTTTACAATTGATCTTTCAGTGCTGTTTTGCCATAGAGGCCAAGTTCTTTTTTTTTTCTCTAGTAACAAAATAGCACGTCTTCCTGGATTTTGATTTCACTGTTAAAGTTGGTGGTGCTACTCTCAGGTACCCTTTTGCTACTGTCAGAGAGTGAACATGTATTCAAGACTGTTGTGGGGTTGGCACCGAGGTGTGCGTGTGTGTGTGTGTGCGTGCTTGTGTGTGTGTGCGCGCATTTGTGTGTGTGTGCGGGCTTGACATATAGTGAATATATAGGGCATCAATTGACTCTTGGCAAAATGTGGTCAAAGTTTTGTAGTAGGTGCCAGGAAAGGCCAGTGTAGAGCTTTAAGAATCGACAGCTTCAGGGATTGCACCCTGCCTCCTGTCCCCACTCGGAGAGTCTTGCAGTCCGCAGACTCCCCCCTTCCTCCACACTCTTGTTAGACCACTGGACTTCCTGCACTTTCTTGCCCGATCAAAGGAAGGAAATTTAGAAACATTAAATAACAAAAGAAATAGGAATTTTAGCTTATCTCATTAGTAATGACTTTGGTATGGTTTTTGTTTTGTCTGTGGATTTGAAGAATGTTCCAGTGTTTCATTTGTTAGGGGCAACAGTGCTGTGAACACATTGCTGATCTGATGGCCACTGTTTTACAAATCAGTGCCCTTCGCTGCATTAATTCTGTCTAGTTTGCACCATTTCGCTCATGTTAAGGCCCCTCCACTTTCTATACTACAAAGTTAAAGAACAAATGTACTGCTGGCACAGGACAAAAGTTATGCATGGAGTTTAAAGCTTTTTGAACGCACTCACAAAACAAAAAATCGTTTGTATCATGCAAGAACTAGAAATGGGTTTAACGTGATTTAGTATCTTGAAATCTTTCTTTTTTGGTGCAAAAAGATGTAACAAAGCTTTCCTTTTAACTGTAGATTCACCTAACTTAAAAATCTTTTTTTGATGAGGTGTATTGTGGGCCGTGTGGTGTTTTTTTTGTTGAAAACGCACACTAAAAGTTCGAATGTACAGGACTATCTTTGGTATGTTTTCTTAAGGGTCAGGTATATTTTTAGTTGTCACTTCATCCACTCAAACTTTTAGCTCAGGACAAGCATATGTCGGTCGTGGATGGCTTTGCCCCATGATTCCCATCCCTCTGCACTTGCTTCAGAACTTTGTCTCAGGAATGCTGTGATAAATGGGGCAGCTCACTACCATCAGCATTTGCATTCATACTCTTCCCTGAAACCCTTGCTTCTGTTTGGCTTGTACACGACATTCATCATTTCTGTTTGAATGTACAGAAGGAAATCTCTTTGAGACCGCCAACTGCATAGAAGGAGATCGTTTATTTTTAATGTCCACACGATTCGTTTAGCCCTGTAGCTAGTAATGAATGATGGGATTGTTGTCGTCTGTTGTTAATTGCTCTTCCCTTAGACGTGTGCTTGCTCCACCTGCATCATCATCCCTTAGGCGAAGTCCACAGACCTTGGGTTCATTGTTATAAAGATGTTCTTTTTTTGCCATTTCTTGTGGTTTTGGTGTGTTCAGTTTGTGTTTATTGGTCTTTAGTCTTCCGTTCAGTGGAATAAAATGTGCTTCTGGGAGTTTTTCTTTGGACCTGACCTTGAGTTCCTGAAACGGATAAATATTTGTCATATGCAGGGCTTAAAACGTTCCGCGTTTGGGCGGAATTCCGCGATTTCGGTTTGTCAAATTAAAAAACAACAACAAAAAACAAAAAAAAAACTGACAGGAGCAAGGTATCCGTGATTGGCTTGCAAGCGTTCATAGCAACTGCGCACAAGTTATGGCCCCTGATTATTCTTGGAAGAAGTTTCCGGTCGGACTTCCGGAAAAAACAAAATGGCGGAGCGCGCAGACATTGTTCATGCGGGTCGATCTTTTGACGAACCTGCAATTAAAAACAAGTGGAAATGGGAGTGGACGCTTCAGAAAGTTGACGAAGAAGTCATTGGAGACTTTCTTCGCAAAGTTATTGCACCAGGTTTAGCTTGGTGCAAACTGTGCTTAAGGGAAGTGTTACGGTGGTCGCGGGAAGAAAGCTCTTGAGGATCACATTCGTTCAGCGAAGCACGTGTCAGACGTCAAGGCGCTGAGTGGAAAGTACAAGAAAGGTCACTGAAGACACTTTAGCAGCAGTAAAACGTGCCAGGATAGAACATTGCAATCCTGTGGGGTAAAAAGAGGGTGATATAGAAAATGTGGAGAGTGCAAGCCAGGCGGGAGGTAGCAAGGAAAAAGATAGGGTTCAAACTAATCAAAGTCAAGTTGTCAGCAAGAAGGTGGATGAGAATGAAATAAAAATTGTAGAGTGTGAAAGCCAGACGGGAGAAAGCAAGGAAACAGCAGACAAAGATAGGGTTGAAATTCAAGTAAGCATTTAGCAAGAAGGTGGATGGCAAAGACAGTGCAGACAATGCAAGCAGCAAGAAGAAACAGAGTTCCTTGCTATGTTTCTTTAATGCCTCCACCACCCAAACACCCAAATGAAAAAGCTCTGTGTGTGTGTGTGTGTGTGTGTGTGTGGTCCTTGTGAAATCCTGTATTTCAGTGTTTATTATAATTTAGGAACTTCAAAAATTTGGATATTGTGACTTTCAAAATGTGCTGATTCCACAAGTTGATCTCTGTTATATGAGACTGAACTTTAAAGTGTTTGATGCAGTTACTGACTTTGTGTGCACCAACTTCAAATTTGATATTGTGTGATCATTTAAACCTGAAAAGTGAAACTTATTGAGCAACCCCAGAAGTGAGATTTCATCCAAAGACTATAGTTGGTGAACACCTGTAAAACACTCAAGTTAAAGGGGGAGTGTTCATTTTATTATGTGTTTAACCCCTTCTCCCCATGTCCTAAATATATCTTCCTGTAATAATTATGTGTTTACTACAGCAATTTTTATGCACTAAATAACTCTTGAAATTATGTCCAGAAAGCGCGAAAAGGCATAGATTTACACTCGGTTTTTAAAAAAAAAATTCCCGTGGGAGCATGCCCCCGGACCCCCTAGTTTCAGTGGTTTTTTCCTCCTGTTTTAAGCCCTGCATATGAGATCTTTGAAGAAAACATTTTTTATGACATTATTTGTGTTTTGATTAAAAAGATTGAATTTTTTTTTTTTTCAGGTTTTCATTATTTTGAAAATTTTTGGGGGTAGCAACTTTGTCAGGAATTGACACTGATGTCATGACAGCCTTAGTACGGTCCTGTATGGTTGGCTGGACAGCACACAAGATGAATTGATGGAAAACTATGTTTCACATGCAGCTGTTTGTTATTCACTGTACTTTCCTCAATCCCTTTCCAAAGTGTTATTGTTGAATCAACATTTTAGAGATGAGTAGACAAAGCTAGTGCATTAGACCATACTTTAACTGCAGGTTCTGTCAGTTGCGTGATTCCTTTCAGAAGTCTGGCATGTAGCTGTTCATTGTGCTCACGGAAATATTCTACAGTGCTAACAGCCACCCATTCATTCTTTTTTAATTACCGCATTTCTGTTAGAGTGACAAGTAAGTTAGCTGTGGTTTAGATGTATGGAGACTGCATGAATGTGCTTGAGTATAATGTCGGTGAACAGAAGGCCAGCACTTTTCATATGCAAAGGCATGCAACACATTCTTTGAACCTTTCATTTGCACTGACGGTGCTCTGCTCTGCTCACTGTTGTCCCTCAGTAGCTGTACCGTTGTAGTGACAAGGGCATGAACCACATATTTTCTGAACATTCACTTGCATTTTGTGCATTTAGTCATTCTTTTCTTCTGCATCTTCATGACAGTTTCTGATCAGTTTGCCTCAGAAGGTTACTTATTAACATTTTGTGTCCTCAGGAGCAGTTACCACTCGGCTGTTAAAAACACATACTGATACATGTCCCTGAGGTTTTAATTGAGGAGTTTCCAGAGATAGATGGAGGTGTTGCGGCATGTATTACCTCCACTTGGCCTCAAGGTTTTGTCTATTACCTCCACTTTGCGTGAAAGTGAAAATTTTGTCTCATGTGCATGCCCCTACGGGTTGCATTTGAGGAGCTTCCAAGTTCTGTAGGGAATATAGGATGCTTACTGTTCCCTTCATCTCACTGTAGGGAATGTAGGATGCTTACTGTTCCCTTCACTTCACTGTAGGGAATATAGGATGCTTACTGTTCCCTTCACTTCACTGTAGGGAATATAGGATGCTTACTGTTCCCTTCATCTCACTGTGGGGAATATAGGATGCTTACTGTTCCCTTCATCTCACTGTGGGGAATGTAGGATGCTTACTGTTCCCTTCACTTCACAGTGTGGAATATAGGATGCTTACTGTTCACTTCTCTGTAGGGAATATAGGATGCTTACTGTTCCCTTCATCTCACTGTAGGGAATATAGGATGCTTACTGTTCCCTTCACTGTACTGTAGGAATATAGGATGCTTACTGTTCCCTTCATCTCACTGTAGGAATATAGGATGCTTACTGTTCCCTTCACTTCACTGTGGGGAATATAGGATGCTTACTGTTCCCTTCACTGTAGGGAATATAGGATGCTTACTGTTCCCTTCATCTCACTGTAGGGAATATAGGATGCTTACTGTTCCCTTCATCTCACTGTAGGGAATATAGGATGCTTACTTATCCCTTCATCTCACTGTAGGAATATAGGATGCTTACTGTTCCCTTCACTTCACTGTGGGGAATATAGGATGCTTACTGTTCCCTTCACTTCACTGTGGGGAATATAGGATGCTTACTGTTCCCTTCATCTCACTGTAGGGAATATAGGATGCTTGCTGTTCCCTTCACTTCATTGTAGGGAATATAGGATGCTTACTGTTCCATTCATCTCACTGTAGGGAATATAGGATGCTTACTGTTCCCTTCATCTCACTGTGGGGAATATAGGATGCTTACTGTTCCCTTCACTTCACTGTGGGGAATATAGGATGCTTACTGTTCCCTTCATCTCACTGTGGGGAATATAGGATGCTGACTGTTCCCTTCACTTCACTGTGGGGAATATAGGATGCTTACTGTTCCCTTCACTGTAGGGAATATAGGATGCTTACTGTTCCCTTCACTTCACTGTGGGGAATATAGGATGCTTACTGTTCCCTTCACTGTAGGGAATATAGGATGCTTACTGTTCCCTTCACTTCACTGTAGGAATATAGGATGCTTACTGTTCCCTTCACTTCACTGTAGGGAATATAGGATGCTTACTGTCCCTTCACTTCACTGTAGGGAATATAGGATGCTTACTGTTCCCTTCACTGTAGGGAATATAGGATGCTTACTGTTCCCTTCACTTCACTGTAGGGAATATAGGATGCTTACTGTTCCCTTCACTTCACTTAGGGAATATAGGATGCTTACTGTTCCCCTCACTGTAGGGAATATAGGATGCTTGCTGTTAACTTCACTGTAGGGAATATAGGATGCTTACTGTTCCCTTCATCTCACTGTAGGGAATATAGGATGCTTACTGTTCCCTTCATCTCACTGTAGGGAATATAGGATGCTTACTGTTCCCTTCACTTCACCGTGGGGAATATAGGATGCTTACTGTTCCCTTCACTTCACTGTGGGGAATATAGGATGCTTACTGTTCCCTTCATCTCACTGTAGGGAATATAGGATGCTTACTGTTCCCTTCATCTCACTGTAGGGAATATAGGATCCTTACTGGTTTTTTCATTCCAGCAGGCTGAAGCTTGGGATGGCTTCTGAACCTTTTAAAAATTTTGTACTGCTGTCTTACGTCAGATGGTTACAACATTGTTTTTGTTTATGTTCCTGGTCATGTTAGCGTTTGAGGGGCTGATTATTTATCTAAGAATGCCACAATTAAAAGAGAAATGTCCAGATAATCTAATCTCAATGCAGGCCCGACACTCAAAAGTTCGTTAGGACCGTTACATCGAAGACTTCGGAAGAGGACAGTCACACAAATGGGCAACAAAAATTTCTAAAAGGACTCTACCATCTGACAGTGGTGGCTGTAAAGGGGAAACAGTTTTGTGACAATAACACACTGTCCACTCTTTTTGCACATTCATACCTTTTAAAAGATGAAGAGGATGCATAGTGCATACCATGTTATGAGCCACTATCTGTGAAACGTATTCATAGCGATGGGGTTTACATGACATTTGACCTTAACTCTTTAACCTTGCAGCATTTGAAAATGTTGCCGAGAAACTTTTCCTACAATTTGAGAATTTCCACATTTTTTAAGCACAGGCAGCAGCATAGCTATGGAATGTTAAAACTAGCAGCTTTCTTTTTGATGGTTTAAGCTTGGCTTTAGCAGGAAGTTTCACTGAGGGCGGGCGTGTACCACCCAGACCGTGTCTCTTGATGGAAAATCACTGAGAGGCCTGAGTGACAGGCAGGGGACTGCGGCAATGGGCTATGGTGGGTTTGAATAAATGTCGGTGATTTCCAACTTTCTTTGATTGTGGAAGCTATAAAACATGACTTGGAATAGGAAATGGTTTATATGGCTTGTTTTTTTTCCTTTGAATACCTCAGTTTTTTCTTTAAATATCACAACCTCCAGTATTTAAATGGCTATTTGTTGATAGCATTTATGTTTGCTCCATTTGTTAATGGACTTGCATATACTTGCCTGAAAAAGTTTGCAGTTTATAGTCATCTTTTAAAGAAAAAATACATGCATCAATGATTTGTGCGATCAACTGGGTTGTAAGAAGCTTGACTTTGATCAGTGTGTGCAAGACATCGATTTTATAATTTGCGAGTGAATGTGTATGAATGGTACATTAATGTCGTAAACAAATCAAATATCATGATAGATTAATGTAGTGCCAAGGAAACGCATCTTTGTTGTGGTTGTAAATTTTGAGAGGACATTTTCCCCTCATTGACAAACATATGTACAGTAACTTTTGTGAAGCGGTTGTAATTTAATTACTGTTTGGTATGATGATGAAATGATCAATAAAAATTGACTTCAGATCCAGTATATGTGTGTGTCTGATTTTATATGCAAAGTAGTGACACAAACACTCTGAACCCTGTCTGTGTTGTTGGGCATTCTGTCATCTTCTTTCCTTTCAGACAGACAGAAAGAAAAAAGACAAGAGAAAAAAAGAGAAGAGAAGCTAAGGAAAGAATGGAAAGGAAAGAAAGGAAAATGAGGATGGAAAGAAAGGAAAAAGATGAAGAAGATTGGTCTTTTTTATTTGTGTTTATACACTGCACCGAGTTCCTTCTTCATTTAAACCCAGACTGCTACATAATGGTAATTGGACAAACTTGAAAAGTGGAGAATTTTCTCTGAAGTAGTTGTTTTTTGTTGTTGTACCCTGGCTAAAAGACTCCAGGGATCATCCAAACAGACGAAGTACTTGAGCACTGTGGTACAAATGCACAGCTGGGGAGGAGAACATTACGCGTGTGACCTTTTTTGATTACCCCGCCACATGGGCAGCCACACCCCGATTTCGGGGGATTCTCTGTACTGACTAGTAAATCAGACTAAAGTTTCCTCTCCTGCTCCGAGTCCATCAGTTCATCTGAATGTGAAGAGGGGGAAAGTGAAGTGGATTAACAAGAATTTCAACTTGCAAGAATGTAAAAGGAGGGAGTAAACACATTAAAAAAGATCTGTCATATTTGAAAAGCATCGGTGTGAAATAAACGGAACCATCTTCCTCTTTAATATTCTGTCTTGTTTTAGAATTGGTCTGCATCTCCCTCACTCCACAGACAGAAAAAAAACCTCTTAGGCCCCCTTTGTACCCTCTCCCTCCCTGTCAAAGGAAAAAAAAAAAAGTGATAGTATCAAGGAAACAAATGACAGACTCTGAATGAATAGGATTATTGTTGTTGGGTTTTTTTTTTGTATATTGAATTTCATGGCAACTTTGACCTTAGGGATGGAGTAATCACAGTAGTATATCTTCACGACCGGGTAGTCTGGTTAGCTTTTGTCTAGTAGTAATTATTGGATCCAAATAGACGTCTACTTATCGGGATATGAAGAGGGGAAAATGTCACCTTACTGGATGTCAGTTTAACCGGCAAAAATCAAGTCATGCGAAGAATTTGGGCCAGAAGACGTAAACAATATTGACTTAACTGCACGCCAGCATATCCTGATGTCGACTTTTCCTCCCCAACTGTATTTTTCAGCCAGCTTATCCTAATGTTGATTTATCTGCCCTTGAGTATGTATTCATTTGATCAGAGATATATTTTTTATCCACTCTTAAGGTGTTTATGAATATGCTTGAAAAGACAAAAAAAATTTTCTCTCGACAAACTTGAACTGATTTTGACTGTAGTCAGCCCAGCTGACACGGCCCCAGTGGTCAGATGGTCTATAAGTAGCAGTGGTCAGATGGTCTATGAATAACATGGACACCAGCCTGCTGGACTATAGCAACATGAACTGACGTCTGACGAAGGTAGTGTGGCAGGCGCGGATCTCGTCATGGGTAGGAGGGTGTTTCAAAGATGTTTTCTGTGGAATTGATTTGAGGATGCAAGAATCCTAGATGACGCTGTGAAGACCCTCGCATGCATACAGGAGCTGGGGGCATTCTTACCGTCCCCCTCCCGCCCAACTTTCCCCTCCGGAAGAATTCTTGATGCAAAAGCCTAAAAAGGATCAATCTAGTGCAACCTGATATTACCCCTCGTTTATCTTGCCAAAGTGCCGTTTAAGAGTGTGTTAAAAACTGCACACTGTAATCTCCTGAAACGGGTATTGATGGGAAGTGTCGGCCAGCACAGCTGTAAACACTGCTTTGCCCTGTTTATAGCGACCCCCTCCCCCCCTCTCCCTTCATTGCATCCCCCCTCTCCCTTCATTGCATCTCTCCTCTCCCTTCATTGCATCCCCTCTCCGCATGCATCTCCCCTCTCCTATTGCATCTCCCCTCTCCCGTCATTGCATCTCCCCTCTCCCTTCATTGCATCTCCCCTCTCCCTTCATTGCATCTCCCCTCTCCCTTCATCGCATCTCCCCTCTCCCTTCATTGCATCTCCCCTCTCCCTTCATTGCATCTCTCCTCTCCCTTCATTGCATCTTCCTCTCCCTTCATTGCATCTCCCCTCTCCCTTCATTGCATCTCCCCTCTCCCTTCATTGCATCTCCCCTCTCCCTTCATTGCATCTCCCCTCTCCCTTCATTGCATCTCCCCTCTCCCGTCATTGCATCTCCCCTCTCCCGTCATTGCATCTCCCCTCTCCCGTCATTGCATCTCCCCTCTCCCTTCATTGCATCTCTCCTCTCCCTTCATTGCATCTCTCCTCTCCCTTCATTGCATCTCCCCTCTCCCTTCATTGCATCTCCCCTCTCCTCATTGCATCTCCCCTCTCCCTTCATTGCATCTCCCCTCTCCCTTCATTGCATCTCCCCTCTCCCTTCATTGCATCTCTCCCAACCTCATTTTTTTTTCTAACTCCCAATCAGGACCCCCACCGCCACCTCTTCCCACAGATCCGTTTCAGCATGTTCTCGAGTTTCTTTTTCATATCTCTGAAAGTCTGAAATGTGGGAACATGAACACATGTACCTGTGTTTTATCACGCTTGCATACACATTCATTCTTATGTACCTGTGTTTTATCAGCTTGCATACACATTCATTCTCATGCCCGATTCATTTGAAGGTATTCACAGAACCTGTGGGCATCTTTCTGCGTGCAGGAGAACTGAACATATGTTAAAAGCAATTTTCTTTTGAATATCATCAGAACAGCAAGTGTTTGTTTCCTACAGCTCCAGGTTGTCCAAGAATTCGCAGCACAGCCTGTTTCATGAAAACTAGTGATGCAGGAGTCCCGTGTTGTATCTGTTGACGGGATGTTCAGTCAGTGAAGCCATTTTAGTTTTCTAATGTTGTAAGAATCTCTAGAGAGTTTTCTTGTGCATTGTAAAGCCATAGTTTTCCTGAATGATGAACTGTTTGTCCTGTGATGCGTTCAGATGACCCCCGCCCGCCAAAAAAAAAACCCCACACAAACAAACACAAAAACAAAACGTCCAGTGAATCCAGACTCTGGAAACGATTTATACTGTGTGACCCCTGTGGTCTGATGAACATGAATTGAACTGAACGCTCCGAGTCGTGTTTTATGAGGTTCCATAATTTGAATAAATATATTGTGCAAAAAGTGTGTGCGTGTGTGTGTGATACAATAGCACACAACCCGGCTCTGCCTACCCCCCTTCACCCGCCCCTAAGCCCTTCCCCCACCATCATCACTACCCCTACCCACCCTGTGTCATGCCCATCTCTCTTCCAACGCAAACACTGCAGTAAGAGCAGTATTGCATTTTTTTCACTCCCATGTCGGCAGACTTTCCGCTCCCCACACCACCTTCGACCTCCCACCATTCATTTCTCTCTGGCTGGCTATGCCTTGGTCCCAAAGTGGAAAGCGAGGGAAGAGGTGTTGTGGAGACTGGGGGACATGATAGGGATGAAGGGGGGGGGGGGGGGGGGGGGACAGCAGGGGTGAAAAGCCTGAGTAGTAACGGGCAAAAAACTTGAAGACAATGACATCTCAAAGAAGGACAGTGACCGATCAAACGATGGCCATTGGACCAGCGTGTGCATGTGTGGTACAGAACATGGAAACGACGTGTTCAAGCTTCAGCAGGAACAGATCTGAGGAATGGGAAATAGGAAAGTGTAGGCCTATGCGTTTTTGGCTTTCAACACATAAACATGATGCGGCCAAGCGTGAGAGTGTTCTTGAGCGCACGAGAAAGTGCCTGTGTGTGCGTGTAATAGTCAAAAGTGGCATGCTAGAATTTCCGATGATTTGAGAATTTCTGATGCACATTCTATGGTGACCTGAAACGGGCTCCAAGTCTGTAGCCACCCCCATCCCTCTCCCCTATCTCTCCTATCCCATTCTCCCTCTTTCGGTTTCTTACATGTCTGACCAATGCTCACTGCGTGCACATGGCAGCCGACAAAGACAGCGTCAGTACACAGTGTATGCCTGACCAGTATTTAATGGCTGACCAGTATTTTGGCTAACTGTTCCCGCTGTTGTCTGCCTGAACGAAAAATACTTCTAATTAATTTCTGCTAATTAATCTTATTCGGCGGGTGTTTAAGCTTAGAAAGTTAGTTTCTGACCTAGTACCTAAAGAGGGCACAGTATATCATGTGCGCTTGATTGCATTCTGACGCACATAAGCGTTTCGACGTCAGCTCGCTACAAACATTCCCTTTAATACACATTACTCACCACCAGTCTCGGCCCGGGTCTCTGTTTCGATAGACTTGTAGACAACACCCAAACGGACAGCCAGACTTTTGCATGTTTTATAAGTCTGTTCGTCATGATCCCTTCCTTCTTGGCGTTTAGTTCCAAAGCGAGGTGACCGAGAGCGGAATATGATGCAAATTTTAAAAAGAATGGGTATTAGTTCCGCAAGACAACACAGACAAACAGATTAGGACAAAACGCAATGCATTTCGACCTCCTGGGTCTTCTTCTGGCAAAAACAAGCAACATTTAGGACAATGAAAGCGAAGAACAAGCAACCACTTATCTTCTTATATTCGGGGCAACATGGGTGTTGGATGAAAATGAAGCCCTCGTTTTCACCCAACACCCATGTTGCGCCGAATATGAGAAAATAAGGAGTTGCTCGTTCTTCGTTTTCATTGTTCTAAATGTTGTTGTTCTTTGCCTTTGTCAGATGTTGGTTGGATGATGATGCTCCTGAACAATCTCGTAGACATTCTTTCATCAAATTTGGGTTCCATAGCTATACAATCATAAGCCGATTAACGTTTCTCATACCAGCGTTACACTAGTACCTTTCATGTTCTTCCCACCCACCCCTTCTTCTCCCGTCCCCTTTCTCTCTCACCACCACCCCCTTTATACACACACACACGCGCGCGCTCATGTTATAGAGAATGGAACTGATTTACCACCAGAGCATGAGATGCAAAAGACGTTTAGCCTCCACAGCCCCCCCCCCCCCCCCCCTTCCTTGCACCGCCTTCCCTCTTCTGAAAAAAAAAAAAGCTGATGCAGTTTACATTATGATAATGCTTTAGACAATATGAAAGTGTGGAACCACATGTGAGGAATGAGAAATACCAATTTTACTTCATTTATTTGTTTATTTTACAAAGTGTATGTCTGTGAGACCCACGATGTATAAACGGAGTATGCTAAAACCGAAACTTGTTTATTTGTTTACTAATTAACAAAATCATACCAAAAAAATCTCAAGTATACATTTTTGTCAAATAGTAGTTGAGTCACAGTAACATTTTCAGGTCGTTTCAAGGGAAATTTGATTTTGTATGAATTTCTAAAGTGAAAAACGGTCTGGGTTTGTCTGGCCCTCTAGCTCCAGTGACGGTAAAAACACATTCAACTGGTAAAAATAGAGGATAGGAAAAAAAAAGAAAAGCTTCATGTTGAAACAAATTCTGAGAAAAAGTGGGAGGGGTGGATGGAGGTGGGAATTGACAGTCCACAACAAATCTCTACAAACTTGGACGAAATACTGAGTTGTCTATAGCGTTTATGGAATCTTAAAGTAGTACTTTCATCACATGAATGTTACACAGACACACCTGTACCTGAAGAAAAACAGTCCGCCATGTATTCTGTTGGGATTTGAAAAAACAAAAAAGAAAGAAAAAGGAAGAAAAGAAGCCCCCCCTCCCCCCCCCAAAAAAAAAAGAAAAAAAAGAAGAAGAAAGTAGGGGAAAACCATATCGAATCAATGGAGTCGTAGCAAATACCACTGACCGACGGCGAAGGGACAATCGTCAGCCGCTTTCTAATACAACAGATTCGGTTGTGGGCACTGAAACTACAATTTAAGTCTCCAGAAGACCTCTTTCTCTACCCAAACCCAGCTATTATTAACACCAAAGCGGCAAAGTCCGTGGGGTCCCCTCTCTCATAAGATAAACAGACGGCTTGGCGCTGTCCACACGAAGAGTCAAAGGGCGACAAAGATGTTTTTGCGGAACAGGATGTAGGCCACGATGACCCAGAAGGCGGTGCCCCAGACGTTCAGCAGAGCAGCTTCCAGTGCAGCTCCTCCACCTCCCAGCTGATGGGCAGCACGCGGAAGAAGATGTCGTGACAGAAGTACACCACGATGCTGTTCATGCCTGCACGCACACGCACACTCACACACATGCACGCACGCACGTATGCATACACGCACGCGCCACACGCAACACACACACACACACACACACACACACACCACACACACACATATGTACATACATTTGTGAATTCCTATGTTCACCTGCAAATACGGACGGATTTGTCACTTTGAGTGAGTGGTTGGTCATAGCAGAATACGCCTATGAAAAGGAGTGGCTGTTGAAGAATGAATGTGTGCGATTTCCAAGCAATGTTCAACGCATTATTACTGTAAGACTGAGCGCGCACTTTTAACCCATCCCCGCTTAAGGTCACGTTAGAAATGCTAACCAACAGACTGCGCACAATGCACATTAGAATTTATTGTAAATCTATGTACACAGGAGCGCAAGGTATATTGTGAGCGTTCACGCGATTGAAGTCTACATGTAACTCATTATTAGCATGCATTCAACGCACAGACTACAGCCCAACCCTCAGGTCCTTATTGGTCAGACCTGGACAGCTTTTGTCATCTGTTTCATGTCAACATGCACATTTGTTGCCTGTCCGAGTGCTTTTTCTGCTCACTGACTGGCATATGTTTTTCTGTTTACATGTCGGAGCGGATTTTTCTGCCTACAAAATACTTTCTTTTTTCACGACTGGAGTAGATTTTTCTGGTTTTCTAATGAAATGGATTTTTCTGCTGACTACCAGAGTAGATATTTCTGCTTACCCGCCTAGAATGGATTTGTTTGCTTAGCTGCTATAGTGGTAGGTTTGTTTGTGTGTTCTTGCTTGCTCTCTCCTTTTTCAAGCCACCTCAGCTGCATTCCCCCGCGCTGTTAATTCCGACTGCCTGTCCACAGACACGCCCTTGCTTGTCCAGAAATCCACAGGGAACACTCAATCCACAGGGAACAGTCAATCCACAGGGAACAGTCAATCCACATGGAACAGTCAATCCACAGGGAATAGTCAATCCACAGGGAACAGTCAATCCACAGGAACACTCAATCCACAGGGAACACTCAATCTCAAGTCACAATGAGGCCATCCACGATCTTATAGCAGACATCACACTGCCGTGGAGTGCCTTCGCAGGAGTTCAGTGATGCCTATTCTGATCCAACATGCGCAGGACACCACCTACTACGCCCGCTATTGACAATAGTTGCTTTGTGGCGGGGCCAGCGTGAATGAGCATCCCTTTTCAAAGGGCCCCACCCCATCCATCCAGCAAGTCCCCATGAACTTGTGATTCCAGAGACCTTGACCCGAAATCACCAAGGGCACAGGCGTGGAGAGGACATCGAAGCTCAGGTCACTTCATGCGTGAAGGGCCACAGCATCGGTGTGTGTGTGTGTGTGTGCGCGCGTGCGCGCGCGCGCGCGCGCGTGTGTGTGTGGTGTGTGTGTGTGTGTGTGTTTTAATGCTGGTCGATGAGGATGAGAATGGTGAAGACTGTTCCATTTCATTCTGAGACTGCATGACAGGGCTGTACTCTACGCTTACTGTCATGACATATCCCGGAGATAACCAAGCCCGAAAGTTACAGGCACCTGCAGTTTTGGTCAATGTAGATTAGAGCTACACTTTCAGAGACGCCCCCATTAAGCGGACAAAACTCGACTGTGTAGTTCCTGTCTTCCCAAATGAGCTTGTAGCAAACTCAACTCTTCGGTAGGAGCCGGTCGTGGCAGAAGAAAACCAGTGTGGATTTTACTGCTTGTCGTAAGCCATTGGATCGGCTTTCTGTTTATCTGCTAGAGTAGATTCCTGTCTTTAGCTCTCAGAGTGATTATTTCTGCTGATAGTTGTTTTTTCTGTTCAACTGCTGAAATCTCCCCCCACCCCCTCCGCAGATTTTTGCAGAAATGTTTTCCCGTGGGTTGTATGCTCACTGAAGACTACAGTGTGGCAGGCGAGGGACTGTACCTGGGTAGATGAACGGCTGTCCTCCCCACCAGCCCTTCACGTCGATGACCAGGTAGAGAGCGGTCAGCACCACGAAGGCAAGACTGCCCGTGGCCAGCACATAGCTTAGTGACCTGTCACACCAGCAGGTCATATAAATATCATCATCATAGTTAATACCTCTCATCATCACAGCACATGTTTATTCCAACTATCTGTCTTCATTGGTCTGCAATAGTGGCCAACTAACGATCATACTCGCCACTAGTAGCCAAGCCGTTGACTATAATTAGATATCATTTACGACCCTCATAGTTTTGTTGGCTAAAAGCTGCAATCCAAACCATAGTTTACTGTATTTTCTAGACATACGGCAGCCAAACTGTCGCGCATTTTGTCTTACTCTCTTTGTACGTACAATGGATCTTTATCCAAAAATCCCTCTACATCCTACCCAAATGTACAGGCGTGTGCATTCCAACCATGCAGGCGCACAAATACGCACACACGAACGCACATGAGAGATTGACTATGATGAACTTGGTTCCCTTCAATCATCTTAACCTCTAAGCGTTCTGATCTTCACGTCATGTTGGTTGTCACAGTCGGTGAAGAGGGAAGAGTCACAGACACAGGCCCACTGACCAGAGGTTTTTGTTGATAGGAATCCAGCCCTCGTTCTGACTACACTTGGTGAGAACGGCTGCGGCACGCCCTGCACAGCACAGCACAGTGACCAACAAAGGGAATGATTAAATCGGTGAAGTATCTCATGGCAAGTTATGGGTGGCAAATGATGACCATACCTTTGAACGGAACAACGCTGATTTCAAAGGAAACAGAAGAATGATGTATGTGTGTGTGTGTGTGTGTGTGTGTGTGTGTGTGTGTGTGTGTGTGGTGAGAAGGAAACATAAATTAATATCGAAATTAGATGGGGGAGCGCGATAGATCCGTCATCGATCGATCGATCGATCATTGTAAACGGGAATTCACTGGTGACAATGAGACAAAAGCTGTATTCCAAGGAAATACAAATAACATTCAAAATGAGAGAGAGAGAGAGAGAGAGAGAGAGAGAGAGAAGAGAAGAAAACAGGAAGATAAAACCACCCCGGTGACATTGAGACAAACAGTTGTATTCAAATATTTCAGTTGAGATTCTTTGCCAGAGAAACTTAAACAAAACTCGATGCCCAAGGCAGGGGGGGGGGGGGGGGGTGGAGTCGAGAGAAAGAGAGAGGGAGACAGAGAGAGAGAGAGAGAGAGAGAGAGAGAGAGAGAGAGAGAGACCGACCGACAGACAGAAAGACAGACAGTCAGACAGACAGACAGACACAAGGATTAGCTGCACGGAACATGAACTGTCAAGTCACCGACGAGAGAGAAGACTGCATATTTTTATCAGCTTGATTTAAGAGTTTGACAATGTGAAAACTTGAAAAAAGAAAGAAACAAACAAAAAAAGAATTTAACACAACAGGGACATATGGCATGGTGTGAAGTCGCTGATCGCAAACACACTGAACGACAGGGGAGATGAGGGAAGGGGAAGGAGAGATCGTATTCTTTTAGAGCAGCATCGCGTTTCTCCCTGTGGGGCAGTCACGTGGACAGCAGGGTCCCAGGCTTGCCAATAAACGTTCGCCAGTTCTTCCTTCTGTACGGCCTCAGTATGAACTGTGTAGTGGGAGTTGACATCTAGGATGCTACTAAGCCAGGACATGGTCGACCATACTGTATTTGCTGGTGCGTTTCAGAGTGACGTCATTTCTTCCTCCTGGTGCGGCTCGTCGTTCCTTTGTGGTATGTTAGGGAGCTTACATGATACGCCTGAATGCAGGTGCCCCTGCAGTAAGTGAACCACTATTTGGTTCTTCTAGGTGATGTGCTGACGAAGTTGACACTTTCAGCCATCCTATGGTGAAGTGACATTTTGGAGAAAACAAAATAGCGTTGTCTGAACAGGTATGTAAGAAGTGTTGGTTCTTGCGGATAATATTTGCATTGGACGGGAGTCTGGGATCTTCAAGGCCATCTTCGATTTTTTTTTTTTTTCCGCCAGCAGCTCCGATCCTGTTCCTGCTTACTCTTGTCTTCAAATCGTTGATCTGGAATGCCGACGGCATTGTGGCTGCACACCAAAAATTAATGCGCCAAGGTTTTTCTTAAGGAATCGAGTTGTTATAGACGCCGCAATTAGATTGCTTTGAGAATTTTTATTGTGTCTGAAAGTCGATTCTCCTCATTTTCTTTCATACGTGCATCAAGGCACAGGCCAGGTAGTTCCAAGCAGACTGATTAAAATCAAAGGAGTGGGACTGTTTGGGCGCTTCGAGCTGGTGCAAAGATAGGGTCACGGTGAGTGCAAAGGCCTGATGGGTGTGTCAACTGAGGGGAAGGTCATGAATTTGAAGATTGTGATTTCATCGGTGAAAATCCCCCCGAACAAGGAAAATAATTGGTGGGGAGTTGTTCTTCTGATCAATTATCAGTTTAACATGAAACGCTGGCTTAAATTAACGGTGGGCCTCAAAACTCTTACATGGATTATATAGTGTTTCAGTGCAAACTCCTAACTGTGGCGTGTGGCCTGTGAACGCTGCGACAGACTGGACATGAAGCAGTGGTGTCGTCCTCTGTCGGTTT
The DNA here is from genome assembly GCA_018398815.1 of Conus ventricosus. Taxonomy (NCBI): domain Eukaryota; kingdom Metazoa; phylum Mollusca; class Gastropoda; order Neogastropoda; family Conidae; genus Conus; species Conus ventricosus. Next base: position 6,625,254 of record CM031599.1, on the reverse strand, counting down.
TCTCAAACTCCCTGTGCGTTGTCTTTGAAAAAAAAAGACGACAGAATCCCACTGTGGATGAAGTTTAAATACCACGACCACGACAACAACAACAGACGTCCACGGCAACAACAGCAGCAGCAGCGGCAGCAGTAAAAATATCAACAACAACAACAATAACGAACAGTGTCAACAAAGTGACCGTGCTTACCAAGAGGGCTGCCCAGATCAGCCAGCGCACCACACGGCTCCTGTGCTTCCGGTAGACGCTCAGCGTGTTGCCACTCTGTGCAAGATGTATCCATTGTAACCGCATTAAACAACGATCGCCGCCCTATGATGCACTTAGCTATTGCTGCTGTTTTCCCCTATGTTTAGAAAATTATCATGCATGCTGTCTGTCATCTGATCCCCCCCCTCTCTCTCTCCCCCTCCCTCCCTCCTGTCTCTCTCTCTCTCTCTCTCTTTCTCAAGCTATCTCTCCCCACTTCCCCCACTCCCTCCCTCTCTCCATGCTCCCCAAGCACCGTTAAAAGAAAAATATTTGACACGAACATGAACACGTTTGTGGGCTATTATGTGTGTAAGCATCTGATGCGCTTGGATACTTTTGTAAATGAGAAAGTGTGCGTGTATTGTGTTCAACGACCTGAATGCCGATAAAGCAGAGGAAGATGGAGGTCAGGGTACCCAGAATGCCTTCCGGGTCAAACGCCACTGTCGTCTGGTACAGCTCCTGCATTGACATTGAAAATGGATAAAACGACAGGGCTGGACACCTGAAATCTAAATCGCTATTGCACTTTGTATAGGCTCATTTGGCTTCCCTCCCCTACCCTCAGATAATAATTATTGAAATGTCGATTTACATCTATAGGGATCAGTTCGTGTGAGTATGATAATGGATTGCGTTCTATTAAACATAAAGCTTTGGGTTCGTTTTACGCAGAGCTCAACACTTTGCACCATCCCTTGTAAAATGTCAGGTTCACCAAGTCTTCCTTTTCGAACCGCCCTCACACACAGTGTCTTGCTAAGAAATTCTTGTTTCTCTGTTCTTTACGGTAGGTGAGGCAGGCTGTACGAGCACGTGCATGTACAGCTAAGTGTATCATGCTTGCATTAGCGTAACTCTGAGTTGCAAAGTCTCTTTGGACCATTGTGGCATATCCCGACGTCAGTCGATCCTCAACCAACCAGCAGTTTCCAAATCAATTTTATATTACTCGATCCTTGAGTCAGTTAGTCAAACTATAAATAGACATCATCAGTGGCAGAGGATTTAAATGTAGATCTAAATCTTTAAAAAATACAACCCCAAAACAAAAAAAAGTCACTCGTTTTTCTTTAAAGAAATGACCGTTGGGATTTTTTTTAATGATAGAATTTAATTTCTTAATCACTCTGAAGTTAATCTGGTTTAAAATTCAACCCCGATATAGCCTTCACGGCAGTCTGGACTATAAACACACAGAGTAGGTGTGACAATATGTGAATCTATTGCACATTAAAACAGAATGAAGACATATCAATCTCAGCTCACACAACCATCCATCCAATCAACAGCTAGCCCACCAAAAGTATAGCCGAGTCACCCCTAGCCTACAGCCCCGAAGTGACGTCATGGCGACTCACTGTCGCCGTAGGATTCTGATACAGGTGGGATTCTCCCAGCACCGTGACGTCGATGTAGCGAGCTGCCCCTCCGGTGCAGTCCCAGTGGGTCCCCCCTTCACTCACTCCTCCCGGGCCCGTGTACCCTCTGCGGACAGTCCTTCATGGACTGAGAACATCCTTAGTGCATGGCGTGTGATGACCGACAACGGTCCTGCATGCAGTCATCTCACCGGGATTTGATCGGAGTGGGTCTGTGGGTGGGGGGTGGGAAAGTGGAGGTGGGGGGGGGGGGGGGTAGAGGACAGTGTTTGTGCAGGTAAAGGAAAGAGTAGGGGGAAAAGGCATGCAGAAACGACATACAATTATCTTTGGTTGGCGATTAGGCAACAATAGAACAGAAGGTAATGTGTCACCGTCACCTTCGTTACAACACTTTAATTAGTTGCAGTACAAACCTATTCAGAACATGGAACATGAAGATTTTGCACCTTAGCAAGCCCCATACTCCATCCTAGTATCTACCGCACCCCAGCCGGCAAACACTGCACCCCCAAGCCTGCAGATGCGGGCATCGATAGCTCTACTCACGGCCGTTGATGTAAGATGCTGCGAAAGAATTAGACAGAAGTGGATATTTTTTTCATCGGAACATCCTAACGATAGTGAATGTTTGAAGACACCGTTTGGTCAAGCGTCTTTATATATGTATGCAAGCGTGTGTTGTTCTGGAGTATGGGAGAGTGTGCGCACGTTCCCACATGTACTCGTATGTGTTCTCTTACCTTCTTGGCAGCGAAGCTGACTAAATTCCTCACAGAGAATCGAGTACTTGTTTGAGCCAGTCTAGAGATAAGGCACCCTCACAGAGAGTCTGCTGTGTGGAACAGACCACTACGGTTTGGGAAGCAATGGAAAGGTTTAAGACAGACAACAGGACCTCGAAGTGGTGTGGCTCCACCTGCGGAAAGACTATGGATAATTTCCAAATAAGATGATTCAACTGGGACCTCGAGAAGTAGTATGTCCCAAACAACAACCGAAGCAATCTAAAGAAATATTTCCATGACCTCTCAAGGAGGTTTTCCACAAAGGAATCCACAACAGCCCGCACTAATAGGGAAGCTGACATAGCAATGGGCTTTGCAGTTTCTCCAACACTATTTGTGTGTGCAATGGAGGTCGTATTGAAAGCTGCCGTGAGCGGTACAGGTACAGCAGATTTCATAAATGGTACCAAACGGCCCTTTAGAAACCTTTATGGCTGATGACACGACAGTCCTTTCCACTATGGAAGATGAAACGCACAAAACACTGAAGCAGTTAAATGAGTTCGTTCCTTCATACAGGAACAGTTTCAAACCAAAGAAATGAAAAGGCCTCTCCCCGCGGAGACAAAAAGTAGCGAAAACTGTTACGTTCTCTGTGGCCAACCAAGCCATTCCAGCTGTGAGAGAAGAACCAGTCAAGAGCCTTGGAAAGTGGTGTGATGACTCCTTGACAGACTCAAATAGGGGAAAGGAAACCAAGCAAATGGCAGATGAAAGCCTGCAGATGGAAGATAACAGACCGTTGTGGCCTCCTCAGCAAATACAGAGTCTGGTGTCAGCAGTTCATGCTATCCCTAGGTTCCTCTGACCTTCACAGTATCAACACAGGCACCGTAGAATCAGTGCGAGCCCAAAGCCCACGAATACACAAGGAGATGGAAAGGTGTCCCACCCGGTCTCCCTGATGTTGCGCTCTTGTGTCATCAAACAAAGCTGAAGCTACCCCGGGAATCCATTCACGAAAAAATACACAGTGGGAAAGGCAAGGTTACTTGAGGACTCGGAAGAAAGTGTGTGAGATCAATTCAGTTCAAGTCGAGGCTGGCATAAAACAGAAAGTTCAGGAGGCATGTGAGGCGACGGAAAATGTCGACATCAAGGAAATAACAAGGCACACACAAGCCAACAGACAGGGACTGGAATCAACAGAAATGAAGTGATGTTTAAAGGAAAAGGGAAGAAAAAGAGAGACGTGGTAAAAAGAGGAATGGAAGAAAGAAGATGCCAAGAGAACCAGGAAGGCAGTCCAACATGGGCAACAATATGCCAAAATAATCAACTTGATGATTGTGGGCATTATATCAAGAAGAAGAGGGGCAATGTACTACGTGGTAAAATGCGCTCCAAAGTCTCAGCTGGCATATTGCTCTCTCAGGATTAGCTTCATCATCATGACCTCGAATACTAACCTGCTGAAGTGATGGAAATCATATGATCCTGCATGTCCTCTCTATTATCACAAACAGACTGTGGAACATGCCCTGAATTCATGCAAAACAGCGTTAATCCAGGGAAGATACATGTGGTGATACAACAAAGTGCTAAAGGAAATTGTTTTTGCGGGTTGCACCGCCAGAGGAAACACTATACAACCAGTAACTTCAGACATTTCGTTCTACACTGCAAAGGGCCACAAATCATTGTCTGGAACAGACGTGAGATCAAGAGCATAGAAGCCAGGATTACTAAATGGATGTCTTACAGTGTACAGCAGACATTCCAAGATGGGAAAACTACTCAGAGGTCAACAGGCAGAGTGGCAAGAGACCTAGTGTAGTATTCGACTCAGGTTCATCAAAACAAATGCACCTGACTGAACCCAATGTGCTATGTGAAAACAGAATGGAGGAATCTCACGTCTACAAGACTGAGAAGGACGCCAATCGTGCCTGCAGTTTGAGGTAAACTGGCTTCCAATCCAAAGCTTTCTCCATAGAGGTTGGAGCAAGGGGTCTGCTGGTTTATTAGCCTACGATAGCCTGCAAGAGCGCACGGTTTCCGGTAAGAAAAGAACCAGAACCTTAAAGGCAATGGTAGAGGCGACTAGATCTGGTCAAGAAAGAACAAAAGCTAACTTTATTAGGCTTAAAATTCCCAACCTGGAACAGGTACCCGACTGTTTGGTAGTAGGACATCCGTTTAAAAAGGTCAACGCATGGAGACGCTCAGTCACCCAGGAGGTGCGAATTCAAATCACGGCATTGCAAGAAATATTTTTAACAGCAGAACGACATTTAGGAGTCATGACCTTAGAGAGTCATGAGTTGAAGTGAAACACTTGTATGAGGTGGAGAGAGAGAGAGAGAGAGAGAGAGAGAGAGAGAGAGAGAGAGAGAACTCAGAATTTTAATGTACATCGGCCTTTGGCCACAATACATGGAGGTAACAAAATGGAAATGGGAGTGGTGGGGCTGGGGAAGGGAGTCAGGGAGATAAGGGCGAGCAAGGAATGAGGAGGGGCGGGGTGAAGAGAGGAGGTGAAAAAGATAAATATATCCCACAGTTCCACATTCCACAATCTTGACAATCTCTTCTAAACATAAATGTGTAGTAGAAAGTCTAAATGAACGTATCTTAGCAAACAAAGCTACGCTACATGAGTGAATGATGAAGATCTATATATCATGAAGCATAAAATAAAGTATCAAAGTTATCGAGCCGTAATAATCAGCCAGTCATTTTCGTCTAAAACATAACCTTATTTCTTTTGTTAATCGCATGGAACACATATCTTGAAACATTGTGCCTATGATTCATACTTGTTGCTTTCAACAGAACATTTACAGGCACTTTCATTGATTCTCTTAGAAATTTAGCTCGAAGGTCTATATACAGGCAACAGTCAAATAAGAAATGATGCTCATTTTCAACTTGATCCTCACAAATTAAACAATTTTTATCTTGGACAGATTCACTGTACCGATGCACATTATTATTCAGAGGAAGCACGTTAAATCTTAACTGAGAAAAGGCTACACAAAAACAATAGATATCCATGTCACAGACGTACCTTTCTTTTTCAAAAACAGTTTTAAATGCTCTGAAAGTGCTGTATCTGTCCCGATCTCTGATAGTTGCGTTCCACTCTTGAATAAAGAGATCGACAATTCTTTGTTTAAACAAATTCAAAAACTGTTTAACATCACCAACTCCTTGTTGCAACCAAACAATACTGAACCCCGTTTCACACAATGTTTCTCTTACCTTTGAAACCCAACAGTTTTTGCCAGCTCTGTCTAATTCAAGCAACATCATGTAAGCTTTATGTGGCAGTCTTTCAGCATCCATATGCAACAATTTAAACCAAAATCTTAAACATGCAACGTAAGAATTAACATACAGAGGGTATCTTCCCAGATCTCCATATACCATCTTATTAGGAGTTCTACTTGGAACACCCATAAACCTCTTACATGCCATTAAATGTACTTTTTCTATATGATCCAGTCTATTTAACCCCCACACTTCTGATGAGTATAATAGTATTAGCTGAATCTTTACATCAAAATTTTTTTTAAAGGTAATTGAACTCATTTCCTTATACTTTTGGAAAACCCTGCACAGCTGTAAAACGGCTTTCTTTCCTTTGTTGCCAAATGCATTGTGCCTTTTCTAGCACTAATCATAGTTGTGAAATTAAACCCTAAATAACAATAACTATTTACCACCTCTAGTCTTGTACCATCATAGAATCATTGAGAGAGCGAGAGAGCGAGAGAGAGAGAGAGGAGGGAGAGAGAGAGAGGAGGGTGGGTGCTTCTTCTCTGAACCTGTTCTGCTATCAAAGTCTCCCAAAGAATTTCTTCCTACTGAATACATCTATGAAACTATTTATGCGTGTAGATACATATGTGTGTAAGGATGGATGGGCGGATAAAAGAATGTCTGTACGCATATATAATAGATGGATGGATGGGCCGTACCACTTCTACTATTAACAGCTACAATTACACTACTGCTAACAGGGTCATAGGTGCTGCTCATACGGTGTGCTATCGTTATGACACCCAACAGTGATCGGTTTTTAACTGATGCTGTAGACGTACGTAGGACAGCCAGGCACAGGTAGGGCGTAGGTCAGCACCAGGTAGAGTGCCAGGAGAGCCAGGTGAGTGACCCATTCAGGTAGAGTGATCATCACGTCACGCACCACTGCCCACCGTGGATGCTGTAGGTAAAAGACAGAATGATAATCTAGCTGTAATACACTGCTTTATGACTATGATAATCCAGCTGTAATACATTGCACCACCCAGAGAAACGTGGACAAACGAGTCACAAGACAAAACACGACGCGTTTCGACCTCTTAGGTCTTCTTCAGGCAAGATACAAACAAACAGGACAACGAAAATTCACTAAGCTTTGATCGCTTCAGAGTTCTGCGCAAGGAAGGCGTTGAATCAACTATGATGATCCAGCTGTCATACATTGCTTCATTACTATGATACACAAGCTGTAATACATTGTTTGATTGCTATGATAATCCAGCTGTCATACATTGCTTCACTACTATGATAATCCAGCTGTCATACATTGCTTCATTACTATGATATACAAGCTGTAATACATTGTTTGATTGCTATGATAATCCAGCTGCAATACATTGCTTCATTACTATGATTCACAAGCTGTAATACATTGCTTGATTACTACGATAATCCAGCTGCAATACATTGCTTCATAACTATGATATACAAGCTGTAATCCATTGTTTGATTGCTATGATAATCCAGCTGTAATACATTGCTTGATTACTATGATAATCCAGCTGTAATACATTGTTTGATTGCTATGATAATCCAGCTGTAATACATTGTTTGATTGCTATGATAATCCAGCTGCAATACATTGTTTGATTGCTACGATAATCCAGCTGTTATACATTGTTTGATTGCTACGATAATCCAGCTGTAATACATTGTTTGATTGCTACGATAATCCAGCTGTAATACATTGCTTGATTGCTGTAATAATCCAGCTGTAATACATTGCTTGATTGCTATGATAATCCAGCTGTAATACATTGTTTGATTGCTATAATAATCCAGCTGTAATACATTGTTTGATTGCTACGATAATCCAGCTGTAATACATTGCTTGATTACTATGATAATCCAGCTGTAATACATTGTTTGATTGCTATGATAATCCAGCTGTAATACATTGTTTGATTGCTATGATAATCCAGCTGTAATACATTGTTTGATTGCTACGATAATCCAGCTGTTATACATTGTTTGATTGCTACGATAATCCAGCTGTAATACATTGTTTGATTGCTACGATAATCCAGCTGTAATATATTGCTTGATTGCTATGATAATCCAGCTGTAATACATTGCTTGATTGCTATGATAATCCAGCTGTAATAAATTGTTTGATTGCTATAATAATCCAGCTGTAATACATTGTTTGATTGCTATGATAATCCAGCTGTAATACATTGCTTGATTGCTATGATAATCCAGCTGTAATACATTGCTTCACTACTATGATGATACAGCTGTAATACATTGCTTCATTGCTATGATGATACAGCTTTACCTAACTGACAGTATCACCATGTGCGTATGTGAAAATGAGACAGCATGGTAATATGAATACGATAACTGATAACGACACGGTGATAGTGCTCTAGGAAAGCGGTAGACAGTGTGGCTACAGCGAACTGCTTATCATATGGCCATAACAATTTGCTCGACAGTGTGACGGTAAGGCCATAGCAAATTGCTCGTCGGTATAATGGTAGGGCAATGAATGAATGAATGAATCTTCCGTTGAATATGTTTTCACTATCATTAGTGATATCACACGGATGATAGGGTAATATAGATGGTGTGATGATATGACGACAGTAACTGCTGAACGGTATGATGGTATAACTATAGGAAACTTACTATGTTCCTATAGCTGCAGCAAAATACTTGATAACACGATATTACGGTAATAGCAAATTTCTGAAAAGTATGATAGAATGGCTATATCAAATAGCTTGACATGGTATGGCTCGCTATAACAAGTACACACGTTATGATGATATGGCTATAGGAAACTACGAACAGTTTGATGATATTGCTTTAGGATCGTGCCAGAAAGTAAGTCGATACGGCATGACGATCATCCAGAGGGATCCCTCTCACTAGTTCCAACAAGTCAGTAGGCCTAGGAACATATCAGATGAGTTTGTATAGCTTGATTCAAGCGAACGTTAAGAGAACTTCATCACCAGCAGAAGCCTGACTCCACAACCTATTCTATGATTGACAACAACGTGAAAGTGCCACATGAAGGAACCATAAGAGAGTGACGGGAAAAAAAGACAAGAAAAAGAACAACAATGAGAACAACAGATGTTCCGGAAAAAATAAAACGTTTACGAAGTGATAAGAGGCAATGGTAGCAGGAGTGAGACGGAACATATTCAGCCAGTTGCTCACCTGGAAAGAATCTTTGTATGAATAGAAAGCCAGCTTGAGGAGGGCGGTGACCAGATACGTCAGAGAGAAGCGCTGCAGCACACCCGGAATTCGTAGTTCACTCAGTTCCACAGCTGTAAGAGAGAAAGGGTGGAAAAGAGGTGTATGTAAATACGGGATGGATAGCGGAAGACGATGTGACACTGGCACAGGCAATGTCCCTCTAGCATCATTATACTCGTCCTTATGCTGTCCTATTCTCTGGTCTGTAGTTTCGTTTAAAAAAAAACAAACAACAACAAACAAAAACCAAGCCCGGCCAAGTGTTGAATTTAACTTTTTTCCCCATTGCACCCATGCCGCTCATTTCGACTCCCCGTCTACTGAATTTAACATCTTTTATTAACTTAAATAACTGTCTGGGCTGTGCGAAAGAGCACTACGGGCCCGGGGTAGCTTTAGGCTCCAACCTGACCGTTTTGGCAATTGATGTCGATTTTTTGCAGCTGGTTATCAATTACAACAACAACAAAGAAAGGTATTGGCATGCAAATGGGTAATACAATTATTCTGTGAACACACAGAAGAAGACTATTTTCAATCGAAATACGCACAGGCCTGTTCGAGAATGTGGGGGAAAAAAAGAAAGCGCTAACCACCAAGAAGTGTGTGTGTTAGTGTGTGTGTGTGTGTGTGTGTATGTGTGTGTGTGTGTGTGTGTGTGTGTGTGTGTGTGTGTGTGTGTGTGTGTGTGTGTGTGTGCGTGCGTGCGTGCGTGCGTGCGTGTGTGTACATTTGTGTTTATAATGGGGAAAAAATCCCAACGAGTGAAGAAAAACGTCTCCCACTTCAATGGACACTCACGGCCCCAGCCAGTGTTGAGCACGATGCCCAGAGCGAAGAGCTTGGCGGCCCTGGTGACGATCTTGATGACGATGGCCAGTGACGTCATGTGACGTCGGTGCATGCTCTTGAAGGAGAACGTCATAGAGGTGCCCATGATGAAGATGAACCTGACACGGCAACAAAGGTATGAGAGCAGAGGGTGATGATGAGAACATCCAGAAAAGATGTAAATTACAAAGAGAGAGAGAGAGAGAGAGAGAGCGAGAGCGAGAGACAGACAGACAGAACTGGGGATGGTGAGGAAAAGGTACAACCATTTTTGTTGTGAGGCCTTCAGTTTCTAAGCGGATTGATTTTCTTGATATGCCTATAATTTACATGGGCCTATCTCCTACAATCCTTTTTTTTGTCCGGGTTTGTTTTTCCCTCATGTATCTGTAATATACATGGGCCTGTCAACTACAGAGCTGGTAGAGCGCCGGACTTTTTTCCCTACAACTATAAATGATGCAACATGCTGAGTGGGCCGGAAGAGCTTTGCCGCAACTCAGGCAACTGTCAGAAAGGGAGACAACCAGTGCGAGGTCCATCATTGCCAGCCTCCCCCCCCCCCCCCCCCCCCCCGCACACACACACACAAACAGTGAAATGATGGACAAGTCTAAAACTTAAAAACAAACGAACAAAGAAACACACATACACACCCACACCTACACCCCCCTCCCCACACGCGCGCACGCGCACGCGCACGCACACAGAGGCTACATACACATGCACAGGCATGGACAGAGGTGAGTAGAAAGAAACTCGTGGAGAGCGTGGCAGCAGAGAGTCCTCAGAAGAGAAGCCCCCTTCAAGCAAGTGTTTCGGCCCTTATCTCCTGACACTCTAGGGGGATTGGGCCACACCCGGTTCATGACTCCGGATGTCCCTCTGCTGCCCCCTTTTTTTCCCATCTTGGGACGAGCCATGGCTGGGATTCGAACCCATGACCCTCTGGACATGCTCATTTTCCACTCAATGACTCGCGCTCTAACCACTGAGCCACAGAGACACCTGATATTTGTAGGGAAATTAAGCCTTATGAAGTTCACTTTTGTTCCTCCTTGACCAGATCCAGCTTGAACACCTCTCTGCCGCTTCTGCCATTGCTTTCAGGGCTCTGGTTTTTTCCTTCCCTGCAACTGAGAGCTGTTTCATGAGGCTGTATGCAGACGTTCCTACAAACCTCCTAGCTCCAATTTCTGCAGTGAAGACTTTGACCTGATAGCCTAATCTCCTCAGGCTGTTTGCCAGATCAGCATACTTTTCAGTCTTGTAGATTTGAGCTGCCTCCATTCTGTTCTGATATGGCACCGTGAGCTTGATCATGATCAGCTGCTTGGTTGACTTAGAGTGGACTACAATGTCTGGTCTCATGCCACTCTTGCTGATGATCTCTGGGTGACTCTTCCATTCTGGGAGGTCTGCAGTGCACTCCCAGTCATCTGCCCTGTCCAGCAGACTCTGCCTGCATGTTTCGAGTGGCACTGTTGTTCGTGGCCATGATTTGCTGCCTCCTGCCGTGAAGAATGTTGCGGGTGCTTTTGGAGTCCTGATTTTCCCTTTTGTGGTGTTGGTACTAGCCCAGACTACTTGTACAATCTCTTTGAGCACTTGGTTGTGCCTCCATGTGTACCTTCCTTGAGCCAGGGCTACTTTACATGAGCTTAGAACATGCTCCACTGTTTGTTTTTCATGGCATAGGGGACATGCAGGATCGTCTGTTTCCCCCCACTTCACCAGGTTTGCATTTGAGGGCAGAAGGTCATATGCAGATCTGAGAATGAAGCTGATCCTGAGAAGGGCCATGTGCCAAATGTCATTCCAAGTGAGACTTCTTTGGAGTGCATTCTCCCACGTTGTCCATTGCCCTTGCTGGCTCTGCTGGACTGCTTTTTGGAGTCTTTTTTTGTCTTCTTCTTTTCTCACCTCCTGAATCATCATGTCTCTTTTGGCTTTTCCTTTGGCCTTTGACCACCATTCAGTTTTGGTCACCCCCAGTCCTCGTCTGTTGGTCTGTGTGTGTCCTGTTATTTCTCTGATCTTGAGACTTTCTTTTGCAGAATCCATCGCCTCTTGAACTTTCCATTTCCTGCCTGTCTTCAGCTGGGGCTTGATTGCTTCTACCACCTTGTCTCCTGAGTCCTCCAGCATGCTTTGAAGTCTGATCTTCCCTGCTTTGTATTCCTCCAGGATGGATTTCAGTGGTAGTTTCAGCTTTGCTTGGCGACAGTACAGCGCTATGTCAGTCAGACAGGGTGGGACACCAAGCCATTTCCTTGTGAACTTGTTGATTTTGGCTTCCATTGCCTCCACTATGCTGGTGCAGATGTCGTATATCATCAGAGGCCACAGGAGCTTTGGTATCAGCATGAACTGCAGACACCAGACCTTGTATATGCCAGGGAGCCCACACTGGTCAATGGTCTCCAAGCCTTCTTCCGACATCTGCTTGGTTTCTTTTGCTCTTTGTGTGTCTTTCAGCGTATCATCATACCATCTTCCAAGGCTCTTGACTGGCTCTTCTGTGACTGTTGGGATGGCCTGGTTGGCAATACTGAAGACCACAGATTTGGCCACTTTTCCTTTCCTCAGTGAGAGACTCCGTGATTTCTTTGGCTTGAACTTCATTCTGGATGAGGCAACTATGTCGTCCAGCCTCTCCAGCACATGACGTGTCTCGTCTTTGCTGGATGAAATCACTGTAGTGTCAGCCATGAAGGCCTTGAGAAGAGGCATCTTGTATCCATCGCCAAGGTCTGTTTGTCTCGCGTTGTTTGTTGCTGCTTTCAAGATGACTTCCACTGCCAACACGAACAGTATTGGGGAAATTGCACAGCCCATTGCAGTGCCCACTTCCAAGTTGATCCAATCTGTTGTGTACTCCTTGGTAGAGAACCGCATTGAGAAGCCACTGAAATACTTCTTGAGCATGTCGCGGATGTTCTTTGGCACATGGTACATCTCAAGAGCCAACTGTATCATCTCATGGGCACGGATCCATATGCGTTTGCCAGATCAAGCCACACTACGTCCAGGTCTCTCTTGTCTGTGTTTGCTTTTTGGATTGCGTCCCAGATCATTGTGGCGTGTTCTACACAGCCAGCCACACCTGGGATGCCACCTTTCTGGACTGACACATCCAAGTACTTGTTTTCCATCAGGTACTTGGTCAGCCTTGCTGCCATGACAGAGAAGAAGATTTTCCCTTCGACGTTCAGTAGTGATATTGGCCTGAACTGGCTGATGTCACTTGAGTTTTGCTCTTTGGGGATGTACACACCATCTGCCGTCATCCACTGGCCGCTGATCTTCTGGTTTCTCCAAGCCGATCGCAGCAGCCTGTGGAGCCACTCCAGCACCTTGGGACATTTCTTGTAAAGCTGGTAAGGTATTCCGTTTGGCCCTGGTGATGATTTGGCTCTGGCTTTGTCGACCATCTTCTTGATTTCCGCCAACGTTGGAGGCTTGCCATTGAACTGTTCCTCAGCGTTGGTTGGCCACACCAGGCCTTGAATGTCGAGTGGTGCATTACTCTGTGAGTCAGAGTATGTTTTCCTCAGATGCTGCTCAAGAACTCCTTTGTCCACACTTAGGGTCCCAGATTTTGGCTGCTCAAACAGTGTTCTGGCAAACTGAAAGGGTCTCTGAAGAACCGCTCTTGTGTCTTCTTCTTTTTGCTCTTCCTCTTCCTCGCAGATTCCGCTTTGCTGAGGGCACTGTGTTTTTCTTTCAGGTCTTTCCACAGTTTTTCCAAGCATTGTTTTTCAGTTGGCAGTGCGGTCTTCATTTGCTTCTTAAGGTTTTTCTTTTGGACCCTGATCTTGTCCATCTTTTCTTGGCGTCTGGATTTCTTTGGAGGTGTTTTCTCTTTGGGTAGTTTTGCTCCATAGGCGTCTCTACATGTGGCATGCACAATGTCCCCATATGTGGCTAGTTTGTGTTCCAGGGTGCTTTTTCCCTATCAGTGCATCGAGTCTTTGGACGATTTTTGCATCCAGTTTCTCCCAATCTTCAGTTTCGTTTGCTCGTGGCAGGTTGAGTTTCAGGCGCCTGGCATCGAGGGCCAGTGCAAATTCCTCATCCGAACCAACAGCGTGGATGTCCTTGGCACTGTGGTTTAAATCCTGGCCTTGGTCTTCCGACGTCTTATCTGCTGATACAGTGCGCTGCTGCTCATTCAGATGAGTCTCCACACATCCCATCTTTGTTCTGTGGATCTTCATGCCACGGGTGGTAGCGAAACGCTTTCCACAGACACATGGATATTCCATTTGGTCCATGTTCATAGTCAGTTTGGGATTTGCAGTCGTGATTGGTTGAGCACCGATGGATTCATCATTCTCTCCCCCTTTCGGTGAATCCTGGGAGCCACATGTTTAAGGCAAAGTGGGGAGCCAGCCCACAGAGCCCTATAATAATATTGCATTTTCAAAATGTGGGCTTCAGATTTAAATCCTGGCACTGGAGCGCACGTAAGCATATTTTTCAGCTCTGCTTTGGCTTCAGTGGTCGGCTCAGCAATAAACAACACGACTTGACGACTGGAGCCCGCATGCTTATGCGTACATATGGATATCCCCATATCCCCCACTCTCGCACGGTTGAACTGCACGGTTGAACCAGAAATGAAGCGAAGTTCGTACGGCGGTGTTTTGTGGTGATTTTCACCGTGCTTTCATACTTGTTTCAGCATGCAATAATTCCGAATTTTCAAATGATGGCGTTGGAATTCAAGTTCTTGCACTGGAATGCATTTAACATACCTTCAACCCTGATGTGGCACTTTGTGTTTCGCATGAGATATCTTAAAACGCATTTTATATAATCATGAATGACTCGCAAATCCACCCTAGAAATAGCTAGAGTTGTAGCAGACAAGCTTATGCATGTTATTGGCATATCGCGGAAAGACAAGCCCAGGCAGAAAACTCGTTTTTTGTGTTACCTGTCTATGTATATTATGGACATAGTAGGGAAAACACAAACCCTGACAGAAATGGAATTAAAGGCGACAGATTTATGTATTTTATAGACATATCGAGGAAAAGACAAACCCAGACAGAAATAAAACTGTAGTTGACAGGCCCATGTATATTACAGATACATCGGGGAAAAACAAACCCGGACAAAAAAAGGATTGTAGGAGATAGGCCCATGTAAATTATAGGCATATCAGGGAAAGACAAACACCGACTGGTATAAGACTGCTGCTGACAAGCCTGTATTACAGACTCATCAGGGAAAGACAAACCCCGACTGGTATAAGACTGCTGCTGACAAGCCTGTGTATACAACTCATCAGGAACACACATGCTGACAATGGGAACAGGAAAGACAAACCACTGTAGACTGCTGCTGACAAGCCTGTGTATTACAGACTCATCAGGAAAGACAAACCCCGACTGGTATAAGACTGCTGCTGACAAGCCTGTGTATTACAGACTCATCAGGGAAAGACAAACCCAGGAAGAAATAAGATAACAGTCGACGGGTCAATGCGTTCTACAAACACACCAGGGAGAGGCACAACCAGACAGAAACAGGACAATAGCAAACTGGGGGCCGGAATAGCTCAGTTGGTAGAGCGCCGGACTCGTAATCTTGGTGATCCTGGGTTGCGGGTTCGAATCTCCGCCGGGCCGTTTCGGTATAGGGGGATTTTCCCCTCGGAGTTAACGTTGGTTCTGACTCCATTCCCCATACAGTCCTTCGAATGAGACAATAAACCGAGGTTCCGTGTGTAAACGCACGCATAACATCTTGCACACACGTAAAACCCCATCACCAACTTTCGGAAGAGAAGGCCAGTTTGGCCGTTGGTATGGATGACACGTTACACATAGCGTTCACTCTGCGTAAGAAATGGAAAGAATGAAGGAAGTAAGGAAACTGAGTGAACGATACTGACTGGATGACACGGGAAACGACTGAATGAAGCGCCAGCTGGCAGCTCTTCAGTCGACACTACCCAGGTAGGCAGCCCGTTGTGTAAACGAGTGTGGATTGTAAAGCGCTTAGAGTTTGGTCTCTAGCCGAGAATAGGCGCTATATAATAGTATTCATGATAAATAATACAATATGCAGTTCTATATACATTACAGACACATCAGGGAAAGACAAACCCACGCAGAAATAAGACTGTAGCTGACAGGCCTGTATGTTAAAGACATATCAGGGAAAGCCGAACTCTGATTAAAAAACAGGATTGTAGCAGACAGACCAGGTATACTGCAGACGAAAGAGTGAAAGACAGGAAAGAAAAGATTGAAGCTAACTGGCTTACTTCATCACAGACCTATCATGGAAAGACAGACCAGGTAAACAGGATTTTATACGACAGATCCATGTGTATGACTCATACATCGTGGAAAGAAAAGCCCAGATACAAACCTACGGTGTGTGGCCGATAGTCCAGTAAATGTTTCAGTTAATATGGCTTGACAGCACACATGATTCAGATCGAGCACAGCGTGTCTGTAAGTGAATGGTATAGACGTCACAGGGACATGCCCATGCAGCAGCCCGGAGCCGTGGCTGACAGGGAAATACCGGGAAAACAAACCCGAACAGAACTGTAAATACTGCGTCTGACAGGCCCATGGAGGTTGGTGAAGAACCACTGAGAAAGACAGTCCCTGAGGACTGTGCGTGATACGCCTATGCAAACTGAAGATGATGAATCAGTGTGGGGAAAATTAAATCCACAAACAAATCATGAGTATGGTCTGTGTGGATTGTAAACGCACCAAGCCAACACAGAAACGAGGATTGTAGCTGACAAACCTCTGTAGTTTGTAGACGTACATGGAAAAGATAAACCCACGCAAAAATGATCAGTGTGGGTGATAGATTGCAGACGTACCTGAAAAATATAAGCCACAGAGATATAACTATGTGGCTAATAGGTTGTACACGTACCAAAGAAAGACAACCCTGCACAGAAATGATGATTGTGGCTGACCAGAAAAATACACAGCTACACGGAAATGATGACTGTGGCTAAAATGTGTTGTGGGAGTATTAGGAAGAGATAACCCACACAGAAATAAACGCTGTGGCTGATAGGATGCAGACGTACCTGGGAGAGGCAACACCACACAGAAACGAGGACTGTGAGACAGTTTGTGGATGTACCAGAAGAAAACGTAAACCCACACTGTGGGAGGGAAAGGCAAAACCACACAGAAACGAGGACTGTATCTGATGGATCTATGCAGGTTGGAGAAGGACGTTGGTCTACAGATTATTGGCGTGCCAAAGAAAGACAAACCCACGCGGAAATGGCTTATGCATTGATAGACGTTCCAGGGAAAGACAAACTCTACACAGAAGTGAGGACTGGGGCTGATAGGTTGCAGACTTACCAGGGACAACACACACACACACACACACACACCACACACACACACACACACACACACACAAGTGAGGAGCTAACGGACGGACCTATGCGGGCTGTTGACATACCAGGGGAAGACGAGGTCGGCGAGTGTCAGACCGTTCCAAGGCAGATGTTCAAATATCCAGTAACCGCCACCGCCGTAGTTGACGAAAATCATCACTACAATGTTCAGTCTGTTAACACACACACACACACACACACACACACACACACATACGTGCACACACGCACGCACGCACACACACACACACACACACGCACACGCACACACACACACACACACTTCACATATACGTATGCATGCATGCGCACACACATAACCTCAAGAAAAGACACAGTCTTGTGCACTCACACACACACACACACACACACACACACACACATATTGCGCGTGCACACGCGCGTACACACATAAATGCATTATGCTTACAATGTCTTTTAGCTCTCTCTCTCCTTCCCTCCTCTCTCTCTTTCTCTCTCGCACACACATACACTCACACACACACATACATACATACACTCACACACACAACACAACACACACACACACACATACAACACACACACACGCACAAACACACTCACACATACACACACAGTCTCACACACGCGCACTCATACGCGCACTCTCTACCGGCTTCTGCTTCTCTCATGCACATACAAACACGCGCGCACGCACACACGAACGCAGGCGCGCGTAAGCGTAGACACATAGACACACACATACACGTGACACATGCAAACTGACTGACTGAAACTAGTTTATTGTCAGTTTAACCTTTGGTCCCACTGACATTTAACAAAATGATGAAAAAATGCCTCCCCCTCTCCCACCCCTCCAAAAAAGAAAAAGTCAGAGACTAGCAAGTAGATAAAAACAATGTCAATTTATCACACACACACACACACACACAACACACACTCACACACACTCACACACACACACACACACACACACACACACACTCACACACACACACGCACATACGCACACACACACACACGCACACACACACACACACGCGCGCGCGCGCGCGCGCGCACGCACACACACACATGCACGCGCCACACACACCTACACACATACCCCTAAATCTAATCATACCCACACCCTTCTGCAAGAGAATCAACCACGCCTACGAGCTGCAATACTTTGGACTTTCCGGTAGAAAATTGATTTGAATTTCCTGTTCAATTATTGATTCTGCGACGAAGAAAAGCCTGAAAAAATTGGTCATCCACTCTCTGTCTCTCTTTCTTTCTCCTCCCACCTCTCTCTAATACACAGACAGACTAACAGACAGACATTCTGTCTCTGCCTGTGTTTTTGTCTGTCTCTCTTTCTTTCTATCCCTCCCCAACCCTCTCTCTCTCTCTCAGACAGACAGACAGTCAGACAGACAGATACATACACATACGACACGCACTGTCTCTGTCTGTCTGTTCATTTGCCTGTCTGTCTGTCTGTCTGTCTGTCTCTCTCTCTGTCTGTCTGTCTGTCTGTCTGTCTGTCTCTCTCTCTCTCTCAGAGAGAAATCGTGCGCAGCGCTGGTTTTGAGATGACGCCAACCTTTGTTTGACTAATAATGGCTTTTAGCCCCCAGTCGGGAATCCTGCCAGCCCATCCTTCCCTGCACAGTCTACATGTCGATGTTTTCATCTTTCCGCCACATTTCCTGCGGCTTCTGTCAGCCACCCCGGCACGTACACTGCTTTATCAATTCTCTGCAGTTTGCCGGCGCAGCTTCCTCCGTCTCTCACAAAAAAAAAAAGAAGAAAAAGAAGAAGCAAAACGAAACACAAACAAATGTAATGCGTTTTCCATTATGAATTTGCACCTCTTTTCCCGCCCTTCTGCATTCTTTCTCCCCCCCTTTCGAAATGTTAATGCGTTTGTCATTCTGCCAATCTTTGTTCCCGCTCCCTCGGCATTCCAATGAAAACAAACCTGAGCGACCTAACCATTGTAACATCAGAGCCAGACCTCATATCGTTCGTTGCATGCATGCTTCATCATCTCCCTCTATCCATTAAAAAAAAAAGGTTTCTGTGTATGATCACGATATATGCTGCGCAAAAAACCCAGTCATCTCATTTTACTCACCGTAGCACATTTCCCCAGTGCACAAAACTAGCCTCCTTATTTCGCTCACTGTAGCATTTTTTTTATCTATAGAACCAGTGCCCACTTCGTCCCCCCCCCCCCCCAACCCCGTCTCCTTCCCTTCCCCTGTCCACAAAATTAATCTCCTCATTTCACACATTTCGCAGCGCCCTTCCCTTGTCGACGAAATCAGCCTCTCTATATAAAAATTTAGTCACACACTGAAACTCTCCTTTCCCTGACAACGAAACCAGTCTTCTTTTTTCACACACGATGGCACATTTCCTCATCCACAAAAACCAATCTCTTTAGTTCACACATTACAGTCATCTTCCTGTGTCCGCAACCTTCCTTATTCCCCATAGTACAGCACCATTTTCATATCAACAAAACCATCTACGTATTTCCGATATCATCTATAGCACTATTTTCATGTCCACAAAACCATCTACGTATGTCACACACATAAGCACCCTCCCCTCCACCCACCCCCATCTTCCATAGAATCACTTCCTATTTCACATACAGCAGCACCTCCCTGTCCACAGAACCAGTTACGTATGTCACACACATAAGCACCCTCCCCTCCACCCACCCTCCACCTTCCATAGAATCACTTCCTATTTCACATACAGCAGCACGCTTCCTCTGTCCACAGAACCAGTCTACGTATGTCACACACATAAGCACCCTCCCCTCCACCCACCCTCCACCTTCCATAAATCACTTCCTATTTCACATGAACGCTCGACTTCTACTGGTGCACCCCAAGGCACAGTTCTGTCTCCCGTTTTTTTTTACTTTATATACAAATGACTGTAGAGGCACAGAGAAAACTCCACCGTTAAATATTCTGATGATTCTGCTATTCTAGATATTTTCAAACTCTGATTCAGTTTACTTTGAGGAAATCAAAAAGTTCTGCAGCTGGTGTAAAAAACAACTTTCTTGACCTAAATGTCAAAAAACAAAAGAAATCTTAATCGACTTTCGGAAAAAACCCGGGAACCTGTGCCAGACCTTGTAATTAATGGTGAAGCTGTTGAACGAGTGAATGAGTATAAATATCTGGGAATGATGTTGATGATAATTAGTTTTTGATAAAAATGTACTAAAATCCATAAAAATTGCCAGTCAAGAATATTCTGTTGCAAAAGCTACGAAATATTGGTGTTAAACCTGTAATCTTACAAACTTATTACAGATGTTGTGTTGAGTCATTGCCTCACTGCTTCTTTATGTGGCGGGTATGGAAGTTTGGTGTAAAGAGCAAGCCGAGTATTGAATGATGTGGTGAATGTGTGAGCAAAGTGATTGGAAGGAAGCAAGTTGGAATGCAAGAATTGTATGACAGACGAGTGGAGAGAAAGCAAGAAAGATTGCCATGAGATAGCCATGTTTTAGCAAAATTTACGAAATTTTACCATCTGGACGTCGTTTAGGACCCTAGAGTCAAATCTAGGCGCAAAAACTTTTATACCCAGGTCGATCCATCTTCTGAATTCATGATGTCTTTTGTACCATTTTTCATGCTTAGCGATGTGAAGGATGCGAGAGAGGGAGAGAGAGAGAGAGGGAGAGAGAGAGGGGGAGGTGGGAGGTGCGAGAGAGTGAGAGTTGTGGTGGTTGAAGAGTTTGCTTGTGTGAAGATATGTGTATTTGCTTATAATATGTGCTTGTGTGTGTGTGTGTATATATATAATATATCTGCTTGTGAGTGTAAGCCTATGAGTGTGCTTGTGTAAAGTGCATGGCATGAGGTTTTTCAATGATTATAGTGTAGTGGTGTGTATGTGGTGTGTGGTGTGTGTTGGTGTGTGTGTGTGTGTGTGTGTGTGTGTCGGACTGTATATGTAAATTCTATAAGAGGCCACTTGATTGTGATGATCTTTTTTTATGCATGTTGTCTTGTTATAACTGGTTTATTATGCACCTATCTTAATTTCTCATCCTTTGAGATAATAAAGTGTTCATATCATATCATATCATATCACTACAGCAGCACGCTTCCTCTGTCCACAGAACCAGCATCCTTATGTCACGTTCTGTCGCATCCTCTACCTGTCTACAAAACCTTTCTCATACCTGTCTACAAACCTTCTAACCTGTCTACAAAACCTTTCTCATTTCACAACTGCAGCTCACCCTTCCTCTGCCTACCATCCTGTCCTTCTTTCACACCATCACAAAACCTTGTGCTTCTAAGCACCTCACAAAACCCTGTCTCCTTTCACACCTACAAAACCTTTCTCATTTCACATACTGCAGCACCCTTCTCTGCCTACCATCTGTCTCTTTCTTTACACCTCACAAAACCAGTCTCTTATTTCACACCCACAAACCTGTCTCCTTACTTCACACCTCACAAAACCATCTCCTTATTTCACACCTCACAAAATCCTTTCCTTATTTCACATCACAACGCTTCCTCTTCAACCTTACAAAATCCTGTCTCCTATTCACCTCTACACAAAACCCGTTCCTCTTCACACTCTACAAACCTCCTTCACCTACAAAACCTGTCTCCTTTTCACCTACAAACCTGCCTCTTTCACCTCACAAAACCGTCTCCTTATTTCACGACTCTTCAACAAAACCTGTCTCCTTTCACCTACAAAACCTTTCTCCTTTCACACCTACAAAACCTGTCTCCTTTCACAACCTCACAAAACCTTCTCTCATTTCCTTCACACCTCACAAAACCTGTCTCTTTCTTTCACACCTCACAAAACCTGTCTCCTTTCACACCCTACAAAACCTGTCTCCTTTCACACCTCTACAAAACCTGTCTCCTTTCACACCTCACAAACCTGTCTCCTTATTTCACACCTCACAAAACCTGTCTCCTTTCACACCTACAAAACCTGTCTCCTTACTCACACCTCACAAACCTGTCTTCTTCTTTCACACCTCACAAAACCTGTCCTCCTTCTTTCACACCTCACAAAACCTGTCTCCTTCTTTCACACCCTCACAAAACCTGTCTCCTTCTTTCACACCTCACAAAACCTGTCTCCTTATTCACACCTCACAAAACCTTCTCCTTCTTTCACACCTCACAAAACCTGTCTCCCTTTCACACCTCACAAAACCTGTCTCCTCTGTTCACACCTCACAAAACCTGTCTCCTTTTCACACCTCACAAAACCTGTCTCCTTCTTTCACACCTCACAAAACCTGTCTCCTTTTTCACACCTCACAAAACCTGTCTCCTTCTCACACCTCACAAAACCTGTCTCCTTTTCACACCTCCACAAAACCTGTCTCCTATTTCACACCTCACAAAACCTGTCTCCTCTTTCACACCTCTACAAAACCTGTCTCTTCTTTCACACACCTCACAAAACCTGTCTCTTTTTCACACCTCACAAAACCTGTCTCCTTTCACACCTCACAAAACCTGTCTCCTTATTTCACACCTCACAAAACCTGTCTCCCTTTCACACCTCACAAAACCTGTCTCCTTTCACACCTCACAAAACCTGTCTCCTTCTTTCACACTCACAAAACCTGTCTCTTTCTTTCACACCTCACAAAACCTGTCTTCTTCTTTCACACCTCACAAAACCTGTCTCTTCTTTCACACCTCACAAAACCTGTCTCCTTCTTTCACACCTCACAAAACCTGTCTCCTTCTTTCACACCTCACAAAACCTGTCTCCTTATTTCACACCTACAAAACCTGTCTCCTTATTTCACACCTCACAAAACCTGTCTCCTTTCACACCTACAAAACCTGTCTCCTTTCACACCTCACAAAACCCGTCTCCTTATTTCACACCTCACAAAACCTGTCTTCGTATTTCACACCTCACAAACCCTGTCTTCTTATTTCACACCTGTACAAAACCTGTCTTCTTATTTCACACCTCCACAAAACCTGTCTTCTTATTTCACACCTGTGCAAACCGTCTTCTTATTTCACACCTCCACAAAACCCGTCTCCTTTCACACCTCCACAAATCCTGTCTCCTTTCACACCTCCACAAAACCTGTCTTCTTTTCACACCTCACAAAACCTGTCTTCTTCTTTCACACCTCACAAAACCTGTCTCCTTTCACACCTCCACAAAACCTGTCTTCTTTTTCACACCTCTACAAAACCTGTCTCCTTATTTCACACTCCACAAAACCTGTCTTCTTCTTTCACACCTCTACAAAACCTGTCTCCTTATTTCACACTCCACAAAACCTGTCTTCTTTCACACCTCTACAAAACCTGTCTCCTTATTTCACACCTCACAAAACCTGTCTCCTTATTTCACACCTCACAAATCATGTCTTTTTTCACACCTCCACAAAACCTGTCTTCTTCTTTCACACCTCTACAAAACCTGTCTCCTTATTTCACACCTCACAAAACCTGTCTCCTTTCACACCTACAAAACCTGTCTCCTTATTTCACACCTCACAAAACCTGTCTCCTTTCACACCTACAAAACCTGTCTCCTTTCACACCTACAAAACCTGTCTCCTTATTTCACACCTCACAAAAACCTGTCTCCTTTCACACCTACAAAACCTGTCTCCTTTCACACCTACAAAACCTGTCTCCTTTCACACCTCTACAAAACCTGTCTCCTTATTTCACACCTCTACAAAACCTGTCTCCTTATTTCACACCTCTACAAAACCTGTCTCCTTTCACACCTCCACAAAACCTGTCTCCTTATTTCACACCTCTACAAAACCTGTCTCCTTATTTCACACCTCACAAAACCTGTCTCCTTTCACACCTCTACAAAACCTGTCTCCTTATTTCACACTCCACAAAACCTGTCTCCTTATTTCACACTCCACAAAACCTGTCTCCTTATTTCACACCTCACAAAACCTGTCTCCTTATTTCACACCTCACAAAACCTGTCTCCTTATTTCACACTCCACAAAACCTGTCTCCTTATTTCACACTCCACAAAACCTGTCTCATTATTTCACACGCTGCAGCACCCTTCCCTTGTCCACATAGCGCTGAAAATACTGCTCCAGAGACGGATGAGACCTTACGTCCTTGAAAGCCATTCACGGCATCATGAGAAAACACACTAAAGCACCGAATGTCCTGGCCAACATTCATGCAGGCTCTTGAGACCGCAACATTCATCACTTGCAGATATCAATCTTGCTTACGAGCTTGTGAAATTTCAAGCAGATCCACCAGACCGATGCAGACAGACGGACAAAAAGAAAGCAGACAAAGGAGAATCAGACAAAGGACAATACCTTGCTCCTCAATTTCTCGCCCATGTGCAGACTTATTATTCCGCACATTAAATAGAAGCATCTCTACATTGTCTTTCGAGTCGAACAATTTTTTTCTCCGCTCTCTACATTTGTCTTTCGAGTCGACCAAAACCTTTGCCGCTTTTCACATAATCTTCCCAACCTCACACTACCATGCCCACAAA
Source organism: Conus ventricosus (assembly GCA_018398815.1). Classification (NCBI taxonomy): domain Eukaryota; kingdom Metazoa; phylum Mollusca; class Gastropoda; order Neogastropoda; family Conidae; genus Conus; species Conus ventricosus. The sequence continues at coordinate 6,600,609 of CM031599.1, read as the reverse complement.
AGCAATCTCCCTGCTGTAGACAGCGGACTGAATCTGTCAGTTTTGCAGCCAGACAGCACTGACCCTCTGAACGTATCCAGGGACTTCAGTCTGGTCTTTTTCTTCTCCACAGGGGTCTCCGCCGGGGTAGCACCGTGACTGGCATTCCCCGCATCCACTGATGGGTCTTTGTCCAGGTCCTGGAACACGTTCAAAGACCAGCTGACGATGATTCTTTTGTGTGTGTGGTGTGTGTGTGTGTGTGTGTGTGTGTGTGTGTGTGTGTGTGTGTGTGGGAGAGAGAGAGAGAGAGAGAGAGAGAGAGAGAGAGAGAGAGAGGAGTAGTGTGTGTGTGTGTGTGTGGTGTGTGCGAGAGTGTGTGTGTGTTTGTGTGTGTGTGTGTGAATGTGCGCCTGCGCGCGCGCGCGAATGTGTGTGTGTGTGAGAGAGAGAGAGAGAGAGAGAGAGAGAGAGAGAGAGAGAGAGAGAGAGAGAGAGAGAAAGAGAGAGAGAGAGAAAGAGAGAGAATGTGTGTGTGTGTGTGTTGCGTGTGCGTGCGCGCGCGCGTGTGTGTATGTTGCGTGTGTTTTTGGTGTGTGTGTGTGTGTTGCGCGCGCGCGCGTGTGTGTGTGTGTGTGTGTATGAGAGAGAGAGAGAGAGAGAGAGAGAGAGAGAGAGAGAGAGAGAGAGAGAGAGAGAGAGTGAGGGAGTCGTCGCTGATTTTGTTTGATACGGAGACATTTGGGGGTCACTGAATGAAGATAATTGACCTACTTGTTGAAAATATGCCCATGAGAACGCTGCACTTCAACTGGAGAGTTAACAGTGCAGTGCACAGAGCACATCAGTCGGTCAGACAGTTGTTTTTCACTGACGTATTTCACAGATTTCATTTCAAGACGGATAATAATAATAATAATAATAATTTTTATAGCCCCTATTCTCTAAAGATTATGGCTCTAAGCGCTTTACATATAATATAATAAACACTCGTTTACACAACGGCTGCCTACCTGGTAGTGCCGACTGAAGAGCTGCCTGCCGGCGCATCATTCAGTCGTTTCCCGTGTCATCCGATCAATATTGTTCACTCGGTTTCTTTATTTCCTTCATTCTTTCCATTTCTCACGCAGGGTGCATTCTATGTGTAACGTGTCATCCATACCAACGGCCAAACTGACCTTCTCTTCCGAAAGTTGGTGATGGGATTTTACGTGTGTTTAAGTTGTTATGCGTGCGTTCACACACGGAACCTCGGTTTATAGTCTCATTCGAAGGACTGTATGGGAAATGGAGTCAGAGCCAATGTTAACTCCGAGGAAAAAAAATCCCCCTGCACCGAAACAGCCCGGCGGAGATTCGAACCCGCAACCCCAGGCTCACTCAGACTACGAGTCCGACGCTCTACCAACTGAGCTATTCCGGCTCCCCGGATGAGCTTCAGAGGTATTTTTTTCTGTGTATGTGATAACAAACAAACAGACCTACACACTGAATACACCTGCCGAGACGATCTTCTGCATACACGTTCGTATCATTCATAAGGTTTAGGAGCCAGTAGCGCTTTAAGTTAACGCAAAACGTATCCAGGCAACACATCAAAAAATAGATTCGTTCATAATATCTTTCCATAATCTCTGTTTGCATTTCACCTGCACACAGCATTTTTTGTTTGTTTGTTACAAAATGCGCACCTACATAAATTCCACCAGCGAAAACCAGCACATCCAGATTGCATCAATGTATTTATACATTCTGAGTCATGGAAAGGGGTGCATACATATCAACAAAGTGGCGGGTGTGAACTGATGTTGGCTGTATCTCAGACATGTTTCAAAAGATGCGGTGTCCCTCCGCAGCTCTGGTGTTATGTGGATGCGAGGCAGACGCTAAAGATCAAGAGCTTACAATGGCATTGTCGCTGTCAGGAACTGGGCTGGGGTCGGTGATGTTGGCTCTCCTCCGGACAGAGATCGTGTTCCGAAGGCATCTGCAACCAGATAGAACTGATGTATGCGTGCGTGCGTGCGTGCGTGTGTGCGTGTGTGTGTGTGTGTGTGTGAGTGTGTGTATGTGTGTGTTAACGTGCGCGCGTGCGTGCGTGCGTGTGTGTGTGTGTGTGTGTGTGTCGAGAGAGAGAGAGGTAGACAGATAGACAGACAGAGACAGTGATAGAGACAGAAATACAGAGGCAGATAGATAGACAGATACAGAGACAGAAAGAAAAACAATGTGGGAGAGAGAGAGAAAGAGAGAGACAGACAGACAGAGAGAAAGAGACAGACAGACAGACTGACGGACAGAAAGACAGACAGATACAAAAACAGAGAGAGAAAGACACACACACACACGCATACACACTGACATACAGAGAGAAAGAGAGAGAGAGAGAGAGAGAGAGAGAGAGAGAGAGAGAGAGAGAGTGAGGGGGGGGGGGGGGGGGGGGGACGGGAGGAACACCCGCGGGGACCTTGCGTGACTTTGCTACATTTTGCAGATGTTTACGTGTGCTCGTGCGTCAGTGGCGCATTAGCGAATGAAAGACAGAGGCAAAGAGAAAAAGAGGACAACTGCTCTAAATGAACCAAAGTGTGTGTGTGTGTGTGAGTGTGTGTGCGTGCGTGCGTGCGTGCGTGCGTGCGTGCGTGGTGTGGTGTGTGTGTGTGTGTGTGTGTGTGTTGGTGTGTGTGTTGTGTGTGTTGGCGTGCGTGCGAGTGTGTGCGTGCGTGTGCGTGTGTGTGTGTGTGTGTGGTGTGTGTGTGTGTGTGTGTGTGTACGCGCACGCGTGTGTGTGTGTGTGTGCATGCGTGCGTGCGTTCGTGCGTGCGTGTGTGTATTTGTGTGTGTGAGCGCGCGTGTGTATGTGCTTTGTTCTAGTACAACCAAATGTTAATCTGACCATAAGTACATTGATTTCTTTCAGTGTGTGTGTGTGTGTGTATGTGTGTGTGGGGGGGGGGGGGGGGGGGGGGGGGGGGGGGGGCGGCACGCGCGTGTGCGTGCGTGCGTGCGTGTGTGTGTGTGCGAGTTTGTGTGTGCGTGATTGTGTGTTTGCATGTTCGTTTGCGTTTTTATGTGTTCGTGTGTGTGTGTGTGCCTGCATGTATGCGTGCGTGCGTGCGTGCGTGTGCGTGTGTGTGTGTGTGTGTGTGTGTGCGCACGTGCGCGAGCCCCACGCGTGCGTGTGCGAACGCTCGTGGTCTGTATGTATATGTTTGCATACCGTGCCGCATCGTCGAATGCAGTATGTGTGTAGATCAATCTTAAGCTTTAATGTGCGTGCGAGCGAGAGTTAGATGAGAAAGAAGGGTGGGTGACCTGAAAAAAAAGAGGGTGACAGAGACAACTAGCCAAACAGAGAACCACCAAGCTACACAGACGACAGCCAGGCAAATAAAACGAAGCTTAACGACCTCCCCACGCACGCCTGTCAGCAGCAGACCGTTTCTACCTGTACAACTTGGACGACATGGCCATGACAGCCGCCAGACCCAGCAACCCCAGGCCAACGAACAGAATGGCTGGAGAGAAAAAAGAAGGTCGGAATCAAGCAAAAACGACGCCAGTTTGGCAACAAACGTGACACCGAAACAGTTAAAACAACAACAGTAGTTATATCGTTAGGAAGAAGAGAGACGAGGCTTTCAGCGCTCACGTGTGATAAACTGATTCTGTCTGAGGACTGATTGCGATTTAGAGCAGGGGTCGAAATGGATACTGAAAGCATCAAGCGATATTTCGCCTTACGCTTGCAGAGTCCTTTTCGAGACTTTCAGATCAAGTTGGTGATCTTCAGCTTTTGCTTCAGACCTTCGCTTCACTCGTGTTACATGTCCTATCCGTAAACGATCTGGCATACTGCGACCTTGACTTTCATCTCTGACCTTGACCTCAGTGAGTCAGTAACTCTCGCCATCAATGATTATTGTAAACAGTTTTTACAATAAAGACTGGTTGGGAGACTCAAGGTCCACTATGCTCAAAAGCTTCCTCAGCTTAACCGTATGGTGACTCTGATCTTGGACCCCGACCTTGAATGTCGGTGATATCACGATCGCATTACGGCCAGTCATTATTAAAGAATGACAGAGAAGGGATGTTTAGGTGCATTAAAAAAATACTTCCTGAGCATAATTATGTAAGTCTTGAGCGTACAAGGGCAGTTGCTAAAACAGTTAAACTTTTAGTGTCTTGCCCCAAGATTGTTTACTGACAATTTTAAGGAAATTCAGACTTTTTCTTGCTTTATTTAAAATATGGTCAATGTGAGTATTCCATGTTAGTTTACTACTTAGGATTACACCTAAGAATTTAACGCTTTTAACATAGTTTAAAATAGTGTCGTCTAAGGTGAAAACTGGAAGCTTATCTGGATCATTTCCAGAATTAAAAAGCATCAAATTCGTTTTTTCAGGTGAAAGAGATAGTCCGTTTTCGTGTAAAAATGTACTGATTTTATTTAGTTCGTGTTGGTATTTAATTTTAATATAATTCGTAATATGCGCTGATTCAAAAGCGGCATTGAATGGTATTACGTCCTCTAATTCATATGTACGATTAGACATGATAACTGAAATTAATCATATAGTACACCTTCTTTCCCAAAAAGGCATTAATATTACTTTTTGTTGGGTGCCTTCTCATTGTGGTATATCGGCAAATAAACAAGTAGACAAAGTTGCAAAAAAGGCAGCTCAAAACATTAGCGGCACAGTAACAATAAATGTTCAATTAGATCTGGCAGAATGTTTCTCTATCATAAATAAAACATCTCATGATAATGCAACAAAAACACTGAGGAACTCGGACATATATTATTATAACAATTGCATCAACTGTAATGACAAAAACAATGGGATAACATCATACAAAAGATTTATTTCCTCATCCAGGGAGATTGAAAGTCTAATCCATAGGCTTCGTTTAAACTCGTTTAAAAACAAAATATTGCAAAGATATTACATGTATGTGTGGGGATTCTATAAGTGTCAATCATTTACTGATTCATTGTCCCAAAACAAAAGAGCTGTTTAATAAATCAGGTATTGAGGGTTTTGTTGATGGATCGACTCCTTTATCACTATCTAGTATATTAAACAATTTTGCTACTCTTGAATCTATTTCTAAATGTTTATAAGGCTGTTCACTTAATATTTATCTTAGCATTTGTGATTGTTACAGTTAAAATTTTAGTTTAAGTTAAACGTTCTGATGAATAGGGTGGGGTGGAGGGTTATGATTACATGTCTTACGTACTACTTTAAAACTTACACTCCCTAAAAAAATGCATCTCTTTCATTCTTTACATCAAGCTCACTCTACACTATAATATTGTCTGAATCACTTCTAGTGGAAGGACGTTAAACTGAAGAACAACAACAGAGAAGGGAAGCAAGCTGCGAGCTTTTCGTTTCAATTTTGATAAAATGTATGGCTACAAGTGATCACAAGCCTCTGCCTGTATTGTTGCAGGAAACAGCTTTGTCTTCATACGTGAAAGATGGTTGGCTAAGAGTAAAAGTGGTTAAAAAAAAAGGAAAATGAGAAGGAAAATACAAAAATAAGAGAGAGAGAGAGAGAGAGAGAGAGAGAGAGAGAGAGAGAGAGACTCAAACTCAGACTCAAATAGTTTAATTGCAAAGGCCACCGACCTATCTGCAATGAGGTCAAGAACAAAAGTAGAACACACACGCGCTCGGTGCATATACTGATATTATGAAAGAAAATATTTGCATAACAAAATATTCTTCCTGAAATTACTCTGGCATTTGTGTGTTAACTGATAACAGTTCTTCTTTTCGTTTAAGGGCATTAAAAGTGTACATAGCTACAGAGCGAGTTACAATTCTCTTTTCATTTTGCAGTAAAAGAAGCAATGACACTTGATGAACATTTTTAGTACGAGGCAAAATGTATTTATCTCTTCAATCTTTATAGGATGGACAAACAATCAAGAAAATGTATTTCGTCCTCAATCTGATTACAGAATGGACAGTTTTTGGAGTTTAGTGTATATCTTTGATGGGCATTCAAATCACTCATACGAAGTCGAAATCTCGCAAACACTCTGCGAAATTTAGGAATTGTAATATCAGTTAAATATTTCTCAGGCTGCCATAAGGATTAGAAGGAAAATATGTTGAATATCTGTCACTATTAAGTATTTTACTATCCCAGTTTTGTCAATAACAGTCAATCATGCGTTGTCTAAGTTCACGTAAAGAGAGAGAGAGAGAGAGAGAGAGAGAGAGAGAGAGAGAGAGAGAGAGAGAGAGAGAGAGAAAGTAGAAACCACACACCAGATTTTAGTGTATGGTGATGTTAAAGATAACTATAGCTGAATGCTGAAACATAATTAACAAAAGCATGAGCACGACTATCATCATCAAGAAATATCACCACCGATATCACTATTAACTCTCTCTCTCTTCTCTCTCTCTCTCTCTCTCTACACACACATACACACACACACACTCGCGCACACACACACACTTACACACACATATATATGCACACACATACACACGCACGCGCGCACACACACACACACATACACACACTCACTCACACACACATACACACACTCACTCTCACACACATACACACGCACACTCACACATACACACGCACACACTCACTCTCACACACATACACATACATCACACACACACACACACACACACACGCGCGCGCGCGCACACACACACTCACACACGCACGCACACACACACACACACACACACACACACACACACACACACACACACACACACAGAACGCCACGCACGCATCTCAGCCTGTGGGGGGTCATTGACCAGCAGCAGAAGACAGGGTGAGCGTTGAACAGCGACAGAGTAGTCCACAAACAACCAGTAGTTCCCATGCTCTCGAAATGCCACCGTCAGACTGAAGTTAAAAAAATAGAAGGAAAAGAAAAATTAAGACGGTTGCGTGTTTCGTTTGCTCTTCGCTGCCTTGTGGTCCCTTTTGTTTGACAGTGCTCCCGTTCCCAAACTCTCTCTCTCCCTCTCCCTCTCTCTCTCTCTCTCTCTCTCTCTCTCTCTTCTCTCTCTCTCATATCTGCCATACCCGCTGCAAAGCGTTACTCTGGGATGGTTGATTATCTGCCAGAATTTTTTTCCCGTTGAAGGTGTGGACAACAGAGCTGAAAGCAACAAACCAATGCTGAAGATGAATACCACTGTGCTTCATTTCTACAGTTATCGGGTGCCTGGTTAGTTTAGTGGTAGAGCACTGATCTGGCAGTCAGATACTGCAAGTTCGAGTCCTGCCGATGATCAATATAAACATCGGTGTTTTAGCTGCTCCATCTTGACGTGATGTCGTTCTGGTGATGTGACTGTAGTGTTAGACAACCACCCACCCACCCTTATCCGCCTTACCCCCCACCCCCCATACCCCGCTATTGTTTTAATCTCCGAGGATGTTTCTCTTGGTGTGGCACACCTGAGTTGGTTGTGGACTTTGAAAAGATTAGAGGAAACCTCACCTGTTCCAGTCATACAACCACCACAGACGAAAGCACGTTGTCCCTATTGTTCGCTGGGGACGGAGCGAGAGGGACAAAAGGAACCGACTTCAATCGCCGGAAACACGCAAGCGATGGTAAACACCGAGGTAAAAGCGTCTTTGCCTTGACGGACCGTGATTGGCAATTATAGGGAAACTGTCGGTGGTAGATGGGAGGGATGGGAGTAGAGAGAGAGAGAGAGAGAGAGAGGGAGAGCAGGGCCGAATCAGTTGCACGGAAGAAGATGGTTCCAAATGGTGGTCTACGGTTCTGAATCCCCAGTGGGAGTGCAGAAAAGGGGATTGAACTTGCCAAAAATGCCATGTTACCACCAGGGTAGAGAGAGATAGGGTGATGGGAGAGACTCGTCCGGAGAGAGAGAGAGAGAGAGAGAGAGAGAGAGAGAGAGGAGAGGAGAGAGAGGGGGTGGGGGGGGGACCAAACAGTAAGCTCAAATAACCGTGTCTCTGATTCAGTTTCTTTCTTTTATAACCCTCTTAATTTTGGCTACAACCAAGACAAAGATTGCACTTATGGCCATACGTCAAATAGGACAATCTTTTCTCATTACGTCTTTAAACTGCTTTTCTAGCTGGCCGTCACGAATAAAAGCATTATCGTTTTGGAACACATTCTCCGTAGACTGTAAAAGTTATTAACAGAATGTTATAACTCCCTGTCCCCAATCTAATGTTCCCAGTCCTCGCTGATTCTTTTAGGTAAACACTTCATGCCGAACACTACACCCACCGCCTCCCTTTCATCTTCCCACTCTCGTCCATCATGCAGATAAACACACACACACACACGCGCGCGCGCGCACACGTACACACACACACACTCGCAAGTTCATCTTTATGCGTATGCACACACTAGAGCGCAAGTAGGCTTCGTCAAAACGGCTCTGCAAGTATGCACCAGGACAAAAAAAAAATGCGCGTGCACGCTCACACACACACACACACACACAACACACACACACACACACACACACAGGCACACGCGCGCGCGCGCGCTATCACCGCCACAACGTCTCCAAGAAATCTCCCCTCCCCTCCCTCCTAGAAAAAGGCTTGAACTCGCCCTATGCATCATTTTAGAAAAACAAAACAATGTGCCATCACTAAATGGAAATAAATGGTAAATAACACCGAGTGATGCATGCAGGGAATAGTTAAGGACATTATTTCAACAAACCTCCCCACTCTCCTCCATACACACACACACACACAAACGCGCATGCGCGCATACACACGCGTGCGCGCGCATGCATGCAAGCGCGTGCGCACACACAAATACACACATACGCACACACACATACACAAACACACCACCCATACACACACACGCACACACACATACACACGCACACACACATGGTGAGTTGATTTTAACGTGGTGACAGCCCTGATGTGGCCCTTTGTGGTCGGCTGGGCTATAAGCAACATTATCTTATCCTATCTTACACACATACACACGTCTGTTACACGGCAAGGGAGCTCACAATAACGTGTTAAAAAAAAAAACAACCCGTTCCTGACCTACAGATGTCTTCGGAGTAGCCTCCAGGGCGTCGCTGGCCAGTTTGATGTCTGTGGTAAACGTGGTGTTGACCACGATGGTCGTGGTGTCACGTGACGGCACCTCCGTGACGTACCTCATGGGGCACTGGAACAGTCAGCAAATTCCGCTGGCCTGATTTCGGTATGACACCCTCGTACATCGACTGAAAGCTGCCTTTTTCTTCATCTTTTTTTTTTCTTTTTCTATTTTCCCCCAGTATTTGTTTTTGTGTAGTATAGGGATCCCATCGCACACAAAATGACATCTTCTGACTCGTCGACTCCAGCGAACAGGATTCTCAGCCTGAAACGTAGCGTTATGTACGGCAGGTGGAAACACGTTTCTTCTGCTCTGTTCTGCGTCAGTCTGAATCAGATCCGTCACCACTGCCCTTCCTTCTGTCAAATCGTTCCTTTTCAATGTATGCACATACAAAGATATAAACATCTGCATTTTTCAGTTCTGTCACAGTCACTGTAGCATATGTATTATATAGGCCCACAATATTTGGATGAATAAGCTTGATGACAGTGGAGAGAAGAAAATACAGAAGGCGTTACACACACACACACACACACACACACACACACACACACACACACGACGCACACAAGCACATGCACGCGAACTTTGTATCACCCTATTGTCATCAAGACCATAGGTTGACAAACGCATTGATGTTTCATCAATCCTTCATGTATTCAGTTTGCTCATTCCTCTCTTCATTCATTCATTTATTCCATTTAGCCATTCATTCAATCACTCAGCCACTCACTAATACGCTCACCAGACAAAACACCAGGAACGGGTCATGTAGGGATGAGAGGTATGGGGGTTCCGAAGCGACCCCCGAAGGTCTTTCGCTAGCAGCAGTACATGGAGTCAATGCCATTTTCGCCCGCCAGGGAGAGGAAGGAGAAGAGAGAGGGTGGCGGTTATCCTGCCCCCCACCCCCTTCCCCAAACCCCGCCCTCCTTCGTGCACCTATCCACAGGTAAATCCACCACCATCGACTGTGTATGTCTGTGAATCCACCCACACTGCCCTCTCTACCTTCCAGCACTGGCGTGACTGGGCCCACACCAGCACGGCGAACCCCGTGGAGACGTTCAGGGTCAGCCAGGCCTCGTCATAGTGGAGGGTGGGACGTGGGGTGACGTCAGCGTGCGCCTCATAGTGCCGGATGTAGTCCCACCGCCAGGTGGCGTTAAGGGAAGGGTCCTGGGAGGGGTCCAGCGCGGCGGCGCCGACCTGAAGGCCCCATGACGTCAGCAGGGCCAGCAACCCTGGAGACAGAGTGCACACACGGTAGTAGTACTTTCATTTAACGTCTTTCACAAACAAACAAATAAAAAAAAAAAAGTGTGATATTAGACAACGTACACACAGCTGCAAGTCAAAGTATCTCTCACGTTTCAACAAGAGAGAAGAGAGAGAGAGAGAGAGAGAGAGAGAGAAGGAGAGAGAGAGAGAGACAGACAGCGACAGAGACAGACAGACGGACAAAGCGTTCTTTCCCTCCTCCTGCCCCATCCCAAAAATTTACATAGGTTAGGGGGAAAACGGCTGCATGTTTGTTCTATTCTGTCTTCTTTTAAGCATTTGGTGGATACAGAGGGCACACACACACACACACACAACACACCCACACACACACCACACCACACACAACCTCACAGAGGAGAGAGAGGAGGGGAGAGAGAGAGAGAGAGAGAGAGAGAGAGAGAGGAGAGAGGGGAGAGAGAAGCGTGTGCACACATACACAAACACACACGCGTGCGCACACACACACATCACACTTTCCCAAGAAGTCATCCGCTGGTCAACATGGCGACCAGCACTCATCTCCCCTTCAAGAAGTCATCCGCTAGTCTACATGGCGACCAGCACTCATCTCCCTTCAAAAAGTCATCCGCTGGTCTACATGGCGACCAGCACTCATCTCCCTTCAAAAAGTCAATCCGCTGGTCAACATGGCGACCAGCAGTCATCTTCCTTCAAGAAGTCATTCCGCTGGTCAACATGGCGACCAGCACTCATCTTCCTTCAAGAAGTCATCCGTTGGTCAACATGGCGACCAGCAGTCATCTTCCCTGAAGTCATCAGTTGGTCACATGGTGAGCAGCAGTCATCTTCCCTGAAGTCATCGTTGGTCAACATGGCGACCACAGTCATCTCCTGGCAAGGCTAGTCAACAAAATGTCCAGCAATCATCTTCTCTCTGACGCCTACGGATGTTAAACAACGCAACCATCTGCCATTTTCCGCTCGGCGTCTTTTTTTTTTCAGCATCGGGCCCCATCATCATATTGTGTGAAGCAGTTTTCAGCAGGAAGTCATTGTGATAGCCTGTATCCCCAAATCAACATAAAAAGAGTTCATGATAGACAGTTACGTATCCATGATCACCCCGTGGGAAAAAAAAATCTCCAAAGCATCACCCCCACCCCAACCCCCCCCCGCCCCCAGTTCTCTGGGTAACCTCTGCTTTTAGCAGTTTTGATCTGGTTATTGTACTGCGTCACCTATATGAATACTTATCCACCATTAAATTAGGTTAACATATGACCAGGAAGAAAAAGAACAACACATGTGATAATTTGTCGGTTCTACAATGGAACGCACGTTCCTTGTCAACTAATATTATAATTTGTGCATGCATCTTTCTAGTAAATTTCATCATGTACTTCTCCTTCAGTCCCTAAATGTCACTCAACAGAAGTTGCCAAAGTTACAAGGTTATTACTATCCCCCGGTTTATCGTATATGCAAAGAATCGATAAAGTTAGTACAGCTATCTATGTACAATGTGGTTTAGATTACACATACGTTAGTCCTCTTTCTTTACATAAGATACGGTTAATGTGTCGGCATCCTTTATAAAACTGAAAGTTTCAGACTATCAAATTTTACATTTTGCATCATTTTATTACCCTAAGGGGCCCCGATGGGCAAAATACTAATTGGTTACGTTCTCTAAACTGTTCTAAAAAAAAGTGGATCATTGGTGGCGATTTTCAATTCTCATGCTCCTTTCTGGGATAAAGGTTGTCAATAGTTTTCTCACCCTGATTTTCTGGAAACTGTTGTGGATTCATCTTTAGTTTTGTTTAACGACGGGAGAACTACGCGCATTCCCAGACATATCTCATCATAGAGCAACGGGGCTTGATCTTACCTTTGTTTCACCTGCTTTAGCATTAACAGCAAATTGGAAATAGACACAATGATCCAAATAGGTAGTGACCAATTGTGCAATAAACTTTTCAAAAT
>CM031599.1:6572251-6587263 GCA_018398815.1 Conus ventricosus | reverse complement strand
TATGACTTCGTAATAAAAATGAAAAAAAGCTGTCGTTAAAACAAAGCAGCAGAGATGCAGCTGTTGATTCGCTTATTTGTTACTTCAATTTAAAGGGATTCGCTGTATCTTGTGCTCCAATTTGAAGTGTAAATGCGGAACTTCCCCAGAAATTGGTTGCTTTAGTTCAAGCTCTTTTGCATGAGGAAAAAATGTTAGTGTACGTTTTTTAAGTCCATTACTATGCACCTCATATTTTTGGTGAAATTAAAAGGCTTTTAAAGTACAAGCTCATGGCCTGACTGTGGTGCGTCTCAACGACAGTGCCATGGTGAGTGGTGCCTGATTCTCCACAGGGCTGTAATTTACCCTGTCAGATCGGGGACCCAAACCAGGCCCCTTAAATTTAGGAAGTTAAGAAAGCAAGACAGTTTTGCAGGTATTTGGGTATGCTCCATTGATAGAGAAAATCCCTTTGTATGGCTGTGAAAATCGAAAAGAAAAGCGAAAATGAAGCAAGTGTCACATGACTGATCATGGCAGGCATGGTGGGGATGATTAAAGAGGGCTCCTGAAACTGTTCAGTGATCTCGGTCGCAGGTACATGTATGTTGTGTTGTTTGCATCATACATGTGTACAGTGGTCAGAATCTGTACTAAGCAGAGTAATTTTGAGGTTGGCTGGCACCTTGGTGACTGAACTGTTAAATAGGCCAGAACACCAAGGCTACATCAAAATGTTGTTATGCTCTGCATAGTTATGTGGGGATTGTCTTCAGTCGTGCCCAAGCTCCTAGCATAACATTATCAGTCTCCCAAATCCCCCGAAGCGGAGGTGTGGCTGCCCATGTGGCGGGGTAATCAAAAACGGTCACAACACGTAATGTTCTCATCCCACCTGATGCTTTTGTGCCATAGTGTTCAAATACTTCGGCTGTTCGGATGATCCCTGGAGTCTTTTAGCCAGGGTACGACAACAACAACAAAAACAACGGAACTGTTACCTGATTTGCGCAAGATTTAGGCCAAAATTTGGCATGTTAGCAAACGTACACTCTCAGCCATGCATACACACACACATACACACACACACACAACACACCCCACACACACACCACACCCCAACACACAAAATTCAACAATTATACCTTTAGTTACTGTCTGTCTGTATGGGGGTTTATCGTTTTCAGAAAACAGCTGCTAAACCCGTGTCGATGAGAGTGATCATTCTCATGCAGGCGCTGACAGTGAGGATGAAGCTCCAGCGGCCACACGGATCACAAGAAGATCAGCTGTGGGATGAAAGGTTGGCGACTGCAAATGAGGAGAACCATATTCTTATGGTTTACAAGTACCATTTGCATATCATTGAAACTGTGTGCTCAATTTTTTCTTGTTTTTTTTTGTTTTTGTTTTTGAAAAGCAAGTAGTTCATAATATCTTACAATAGCATGATTACAGGCTGTTTTTTAAGTTGTAATTTTGTTTATATGTTTTGTTTTCTTTAGTTTTTGTTGTACATCATGCCTTATAAACATGATTGTAGGGATCTTGTTAACCTACTCTTTATGTTCTTTCCCGCATGGTATTGACGGGCCCGTCTTTATTCTCTTTTTTTTTTCCACTTGAGCGGGGCCCATTAAAAGACATAAACTGGTATGTAATAGACTTTTATCAGAGGGTGTTTTGTATTTTCTTTATTTCTGTTCAATTTAGAATTTAAATCAGGTATTTTATGTTTGCGCTATGGTTTTGTACGCAGCTTAGGTTGCATGATTGTTGCAATGCTTGCTGTGGAGAAACAGCTGCGATCAAAACCCAACAGAAAAACCCTCGGGGGAAAGGGCAAGCTAAAGGTGTGGTAAAAGACATAGTTAGCTGTGCCATGTACAATGCTGCCTACAGTACAAGGAACAAAGCTTTGATAGCACATGTTTTGTACTAGTTTGGGGTTGGGGAAAAAACAACAAAAAGAACCAGAGGTTTATTGTTTATGTTTTGTTTCTGAAGAGAGGTTAACGAAGGAAGTTTGGATGTATTGATGTTTGTGGTTCAGATTTATCGTTTATTTGAATGATTTTTGGTACTTAAAATTTGGTGAAGGGAAACAAACGCAAATTGGACTGCTTGGGCAGTGATAGAAAAGATGGTAATTTTGATTTTTGTGTCATGACGAATTATTTCTTGTTTGTTACAACAACAGGGGACGCCATCCCTCTTCCAACAATGCCTCGGAAAAACGTAAAGAACCACCAGCATCTGGATCCGATTCAGAGGGAGAGCAGTCGTCAAAGAGTTCTCCAGAGAAGGAAGAAAGAAGGGGAAGCTGGCAAACTCCCTGGTGGGGGAAGAATGGAGAAGCGAGATAGGCGGGACAGATGTAAAGACTGGCGTTTTCTGAAAAGAGAGCCCCTAAAGCCGACAACAATGAAAGCCCCACTGTCCTTTGCCCTGGATGGATTCTAAAGGTAAACATGATCCTTTTTTTTTTTTTGCTTGGAATGGCAGCAGAAGCACCAGTTTTTGGTTTTTTGTGTTGTTGTTTTAGTTTGTGCGTAATGAAATTGGATGAAAGAAAGAAAGACTGGTGATGATCTAAATCTGTGCTGAAAGGTGCTGTTGTTGCTGTATGAAGTAGTGAAAGAAAAGAAAGACTGTGGTATGATCTAAATCTGTGTCTAATGGCCCTGTTCCCCCTTCTAAACTTTTTTGGACTGCGGGTTTTCAGTTCTTTTACCGTGTTTGATTTCTTGGAAAGTGATCGTTCTCTTTGGCCAGAGCTGTGTGCTTGAATCGTTTTGAAAACCATGAAAATCTTTGCCAGCAAAGCCATTGAGAGCTAAAGTGTTTTTTTTTTTTAGTTTTTTGTTAATTTCTGTTTCTATTTCTGACATTTTTTAAAAGTCCCTATTGATTGAATTTTTTGTATTGTTCATTCAAATTATTATCTGTTTTTACAGTTTGGTTTTTGTTTTGCACTTGCAAGGGTAACAGTTGATAGTTCTGACAGCTCTTGGCGTTAATGTTAATATGCAATATAAGTTGTAAAAAATTTTTAAAGGATGATACCGAGTAGTGGTTCGTTGGTCAGCTGTGGCATATGACTAACTTACATTTTTTGTTGTTCGATTTCAGTGAGGTTTTATTTATTTTCTATTTGTTATTTAAGAATTGTTTCTTTTTAATTTCAGTGAATTTTATTTCTGTACTTACGTTTTGTTTAAGAATGTTTATTTGTCTTTTATGAATTTTGTTTGTATATCTGGGAACTTTTGAAGTTTAACTTGCAGATTGAAAAACTGGTGATTGGGAAGGGTAAAGGTGTAAAAGAGGGGAGGGAGGGGGGGGGGCCTTTTTAAAACCCACAGTTTCGTTAAGAAAAAATGCCCTTCCAAAACCCTGCTTTCAAATTGAATGTTGGTGAATTTTGGGAATAAAATAACAGTAGGACCTTTCGAATAGCTGTGTGGTTGGAGGTGGTTCATCATGATGTTCAGGGCTTTGACCAAGGGACTAATCCACACAAAATTTAAATGGTGCTTAACACTCATTATTTGAAAGTACGAACGCTTAGGCGGTCAGTTAACATTGGTGAAAGTACACAGCCTCATATCATAAACTTAATCCGGAACAGTGCTTTTCAAAGTTTCTCTTATTTTGTAAAATGTGAAGGAATATGCCTTTTTTTTGGGCTTGTTTTTGATTTTTGTAGCTTTCGTGTGAAAGAGGCAGTTATTGAGCAGTCACTCAAATGAGGTTAAAGCTATCTTGGGTTGCTGCCAGGGCTGAGATCATGAAAATGTTCGGTTAACATTAATGTTGGGAGAGTTTATGTTCGATACTGTTTGTGTGCAGGTCACTTAGTGGTCGCATGAATCCATCGCCCTGACCTATGTCCACTCTATACACACATGTGAGGGTGCAAGGTTGTTCAGTGACAGGGGTCTCTTCTGTCAGGCTTGATGGTATGTGAGAGAGTGGATTTTGCACAAGGGTGTGAGCAGGTGTGATGGGGGAGTAGAGGGATTTGGAGTAGCTATGTTTGTTGCAACATTTTTGATTTTTTAGGTTCTCGGGGGGGGGGGGGGGGGGGGGGGGGGGGGGGGGGGGGGGGGGGGGGGGGGGAAGAAAAACAATGGTTACTCCAAAACAAGGGAAGGAACTCTTAAGCCGTAGTTACAAAGACAAGGAAAACTGTCATTTCAAGGGCTTGAATGACGTCGGTTCTGAGAGCTCAGGTGAAGTCGCTGCAGGAACATGAAATATTGACATGAGTTGAGCGGCTATGTAGATGCAACTCCCATTCAAAAAGCGTTGTAAATTGATTTTGGATTCTAGTAAAATGGTCTTTGCTGTGCCTTGATGATTGCTTCAGAGACGGTAGCGACGTCTGAAGCCCCTTTCAGGAAAAGAAGAAGATCGAAGCTGAACTGAATGACAGAAGGGGGCTGAGATCCCAAGTAAGAATTGGTTATCTTATAGATAGGGGGGTATTTGGTTTGTTTTTTTGAGAAGGATTAGATACAACTCAGTTTGTGAAAAAGACTGTTGTTATAGCTACTCAGATCTGCTGAAGGGTTGTGAATGTTCGTTATAGATCATCATCATCATCATCATTCTCTTGCCTAATGGGCGAAAGAGGAGAGAGAGAGACACTCTCGAACCCGGGCCCACCGCCATCCGGCCCTGTCTCTGCCTGTCGCATCAGGGGTAGGGCATCCATCCTGGTCCTTCTTTGATGTTGTCCATCCAGCATTTGGCTTGTCGTCCCTTCGTCTGCCCCCCTTCCAGCGTGCCCTGGAGACTGTTTTGGGCAGTGAATTGTGGCGTATGACATGCCCGAACCACGACAGCTTCCTCTTTCTGACTGTTGCCAAGAGGGGTTCTTGGGGGCCTGCAAGTGATCTATTTGGCTCCTCAAAAGGGTCTTTTGTCTTCCGGTCTTGCCAAGAGATTCCGAGCAAGCGCCTGAAACATTTAGTTTCAAACGTCTGGATTCTCTTGGTGGTCTGTGCTGTCATGGTCCAGCTTTCGCAGCCATACAGCGGGATGGACAGCACCAGGGACTTGTACAGCTTCATCTTTGTAGGAAAGTGATCTCCTGCTCCCAGATCTTGTTTAGCTTTGCCATTGCTGCTGTTGCGATCGCTAGTCTGGTCTTGATTTCTGTTGTAGAGCGACCGTCTTTGTGAGAGTGGCGCCAAGGTATTTGAAAGGCCCACTTTTTCAAGCGGGTTGTCCGTTCAGTAGATTCAGCATGGTGCTGGTTGTGCTGTTGACCAGGACTTTGCTTTTTTCTGTGCTCACTTCCATTCCTATGCACTGCCCTTTCTTCCAGTCTCTTGTCAGGTCTTGTAGTTCTTCGTTGCTCCCTCCCATCAGGTCGATGTCATCTGCGAACCTCAGATTATTGATGGTTCTTCCTCCGATGGAGACAGTGGAGTGGAAGTCATGGAGGGTTTCACGCATGATGTTTTCCAGGAAGAGATTGAACAGTACGGGAGATAGCAGGCAGCCTTGACGGACTCCAACTGTGGTCTTGAAGTAGTCCCCTATCGGTTGTTGAGGAGGACGGCGCTGCTGGCGGTGTTATACAGCGCCTGGATGGTTTGGACGAGCCCTCCTTATGCCAAACTTTCTGAGTACCTGCCAAAAGACCCTTTTTGCCACACCCTGCCCAAACGCTTTCCTAAAGTCAATGAAGTTGTGGAACAGGTCTCTCTTATTTTGCGATGTTTCTCCATCAGTATCCGGCAGGTAAGATCTGTTCAAACTGTGCTTCTCCCTGCCCTGAATCCAGCTTGTTCTTCCGCCAGGTGTTCTTCCGCCTCTTTCTTCAGTCGATTCAAGATGACTCTGAGCATGATTTTACTGGTGTGGCTAATGAGACTTATTGTCTGTAGTTCTGGCATTGGCGAGATTTCCCTTTTTGGGCAGGGGGAGATGAGTGATTGAGTCCATTCTGGGGGCCACTGTTTTGTCTCCCAGATCTTCTGACAAATCGATGTTATAGAGTGACCAATTCCTTCCCTCCATGTTTGAGCAGCTCTGCTGGAATATTGTCTGCTTCCAGGTGATTTCCCTGCCGGAAGGCTGCCGATGGCTTTCTTCCACTTCTTCTCTCATCACTGGTAGTGGTGAGGATTCCCTTGATGATGTTGAGTCCCCCCAAACAGACTGTCGTCTGGCTGTAAAAGGGTAGTTGTAAAGTTTTGGCAGTACGTGTCATCTGTTCAAAACGGGGCCGGAGCGCTCGCCTGAGGTATCCTGATGATGACGAATCTGTTCTGCTGCGTCTTGGTGAGGTTTTTCAGTGTGGTGAAGGCATGTTTGCTGTTTCCTTTTTCATGCCTTTCCGATGTTCTCGCACTGATTATTGATCCATTTTTCTTTGGCTTCAATCATTTCCTTCTTCACAAGTTGTTGGTTTTTCTATACTGTGCAGCTTGTTCAGGGTTTGGAATTTTTCGTATTCTTCAGTGATCTTCTTTTGTCGCAGAGGTTCAAGGATGTCGTTTGAGATCCATGCTTGGTGTTTCTTCCTCTGTCCCCCAAGTACCTCCTCTGCTGTTTCGCAGACTGCCTCATTGAAGCTGTTTTGGAGGTCGTTGATGTAATTGTCCAGGAGGTTGAGTGCCGCGAACCGCCCCCCCCGGCTGTGCCTGGAATGCCTCTTTCTATCTCTGGGTCTTTTAACTTCTCTAGTCAAACTTGATGCGTGGCTGCGCAGCTTGGTACTTTTTCTTCAATTTGATCTTCATTGTGAGCAGCACGAGATCATGGTCGCTGCCTATATCAGCTCCGGGGTATTTTCCTCGTCTTTGCTTTAAATTGATGCTTGATTTGAAGCGCCGCGGAGTGAGGACAAAGTTTGATCTGGTTGTGAGTCATTCCGTTCGGCGCATGCCAGGTTGTTCTTCTTTACAGTTTGTGGGGGTAAAGGGTGTTTGGGAATGGTGAGCCGTTTGGGTGCAGGCAAATCCAGAGAAGGCGAAGTCCCCTGTCGTTAGTTTCCCCTGTGCCGTATTGACCCACTGTTCCAGCCCAGTCTTTGTAGGCATCTGGGCCGACTTTGGCGTTGAAGTCCCCTGAACTATGATGATGTCTTTCTTGGGGGCTTTCCTGATGGTGTCTTCTACTTTCTCGTAGAATCTTTTCCCCCGCCTGATCTTCGTGGCTGGTAGTTGGAGTATACACTGTATGATGTTGATGTTCTTTGGTTTGGCTGACACACAATGCTGATGATTTTGCTGTTAACAGGTGTGCACTCATGATGCATCCAGTGATTCTTTGCGTACGATGAAAGCTACGCCTTTTTCATGTAGTGACTCTTCCCACTGTACCACATCTTGTGACCTTCCTCTGTGATTTCTTCTCCAAAGCCTGCCATCTTACTTCCGACATAAACCCCCAATGTCCCCATTGGTATAATTTTAAGATACCTGTGACTATAATTGTTTGTGGGTTGTTGGTTTAAGAAATTTTTTTTTTCAAGAGGAGTATTGGCACTTCACCCAATTTAAGCACATCATCAGTTTCAGTAGAATAAAAGGGTATGGAGAATTAGCTTCAGATAAAGAGGTAATCAGGTGTTAAGTTTCGGTTGCTACAAAGTGAATGTATAAAAGTACACAATTCTGTCATACCTTGTTTATTTTTCGTTTTGTTCTTTGTTTTTATATTTACTAGGGATGGAGTTTTTGATTTGACACTGTAACGAGATTTGACTAGGGGGAGGTTTTTAAAAATTTATTTGACACTGTAACAAGAATGACAAGGGGCAGTTGCTTTTGATTTGACACTGTAACAAGATTGACTAGGGCGGTGGGTTTTTTTGATTTGACACTGTAAAAAAGATGATAGGGCAGTGTCTTTTGACTTGACACTGTAACAAGATTGACAAGGGGCAGTGACTTTTGACTTAACACGTAACAAGTTTGACTAGGGGCAGTGACTTTTGACTTGACCCCTGTAACATGTTGACTAGGGGCAGTGACTTTTGACTTGACACTGTAAAGTTTGACTAGGGGTAGTGACTTTTGACTTGACACTGTAAAAACGTTTGACTAGGGGTTTGTGACTTTTGACTTGACACTGTAAGAAGTTGACTGGGGGTAGTGACTTTTGACTTGACAAATGTAAGAAGTTTGACTAGGGTAGTGACTTTTTGACTTGACACTGTAAGAGTTTGACTAGGGGCAGTGACTTTTGACATGACACTGTAACATGTTTGACTAGGGGGAGTGACTTTTGCATGACACGTAACATGTTGACTAGGGGTAGTGACTTTGACTGGACACTGTAACAAGTTTGACTAGGGGCAGTGACTTTTGACTTGACACTGTAACAAATTTGACTAGGGGTAGTGACTTGACTTGACACTGTAAGAAGTTTGACAGGGGTAGTGACTTTTGACTGGGCACTGTAACATGTTTGACTAGGGGGAGTGACTTTGATTGGACACTGTCCCCCACAGCCTACACACTGTGAGCATGGTGCTTTCAGATGCAGAGCGAAGAGCAGAAACTGAAGGTGGAGAAGATGCGTGCGGCCGAGGCAGAGGATGCTGGGGGCTGACCCCGGGGGTCAAGGAAAGCACAGCAAGCACCGGGAGAAACCCTTTCCCAAAGACCAGGCAGCCCTCCTGGAGGCATGGCCTCCGACTACGACCTGGAACTCTTCAAGGAGGCTTCAGGCCCGTGCCTGCGAATTATTGGTGGGTGCTGGACTTCTTTTTTTTTTACCTGTCAGTTGGTGCTCGTCCCAGCCATGGCAGTTTTTTTTGTTCCCGCTGGGGGATTTGTTTCTTTGAATTTGAAAATGGTTCTGAATGTAGAGTCTTGCAAAATCTTTTCAATTCTAGCTCACTGACCTTGGGGACTGCCGTAAAGTCAGATTTTCATAATTGAAAAAGATTCTAGCTACCTTGTTACAGTTATTTAATTTTCTGAATAACATTATTTACCAGATGGACAGAGTAATCAGAATTTCAAAAACTGAAAATGTTTCCATTTGACTTCTTATGATGTCTTTTTTTTGTTTTAAAAAGATCTGGTTTGACTCTTGATTTCTTGTATTGCCTGAGGCATAGGTGGAAAAATGTAAGCAGTGTAACTGTGTAGAGTTAAGGTTGGCAAAGGAAATGTTTCATCAGTACCAACTGGTTGTATTTACGCCTGCTTTCACTGTCCTGAATCTCTGACCATCCGGGTATGGGAAATTTGACATGAAGTCAAAGTATGGGGCTTTGACATGAAGTCAAAGGTATGGGACTTTGACATGTCAAAGGTATGGACTTGACATGTCAAAGGTATGGGACTTTGACATGATGTCAAAGGTATGGGACTTTGACATGATGTCAAAGTCTTAAATTTACAAAAAAGGGTGGGATTTGTTGGCTTGCATGTACTTCACGTCAGAACAAGCTGACAACAGTCTGCTGTGTGTGGGTTTTGCACAGGAACATCAGATGACTCAGCACTTTCAGAATCGGACCTTCAGGAGTACCGCATCAAGAAGATGGAGATGGGGCGCTTCGAGATTGCCACCTGGTATCCTCACCTTATCCTGAAGAATATGCGCGGCTACCCAAAAATCTATCTCTGTGAATTTTGCCTCAAGTACATGAAGAAAGGCCACAATATTACGGCGGCATTTAGTGAGTTGGTTTTGTTAATGAGGATGTGAGAAAAAAGCATTTGGGGGGGGGGGGGGGGGGGGTGTTTTTGGGGGGGGTTTGGTGGGGTGGGGGGGGGGAAAGGGGGGGGGGGGGGGGGTTGTTTAGCTTTAAAGATAGGATATTAAAGCGGTTGAACTTGGTAAATGCACAGGGGGAAGAAAATGACATTTTTTGTCAGTGGGAGAATTTTGAGTGGGGATTTTTGATATTACACGCGCCAATGGCAAGCCACACTACCGGTACTCGGGGGATTTGTGTGAGCTTGTATATGTATGCTAGGGCTTGTCACAAACTGAAGACAACCCCAATAACTATGCGAGCATAACAACATTTTTGATGTAGCCATGGTGTTTCTAGCCATTCAATTGCCTGACACAGCTTTAAGCAAAAGGGATAATGCTTTTTTTTTTTCATATATGCTCTAATTTTTTGTTTTTGTTTTCCATTTCTTTAGAAAATATTAAGATATTTACTCATTCATTAAAAGCACAACGGGCTTTAATGTATACCCAAAACAATTTATGGCCACTTTCTTGATGTTTCTGATTGCTTTCCTTGGTTTGGATGCAACGGTTTGGATTCTTTGACTGCTTTCCCAGTGACCTTAATGTGAGCATGACAGCCGGATAACTTACATCTACAGCATGGGATGATTTTTAGTCCAGAATTTGTACTGATTTAAAGCATGTGTGTCTACCGGGATTGGGTTTTTGGCCAATGGCAGTGAAAGGTCCAAAAGTGAGGTTTAATCTATTGTAGCCCCTCTGGACAGAAATTTTTCAATGTGTTTAAAGGTCCGTACAACGTACAGTTTGGATCTGCTGGTATGAAAGGTGTGATGTAAGATATCTGCGGCAAAGATCGATCATTTGGGCCGTAACCTTGGTCAAGGTCACAGTGTTTTCACGTAGGTGAACACAGGACAAACCGGGTGATAAAACCAGGAGTTTAAAGTTTCTTCGTCCTTTGCTCTTTCCTAACGTTTTTTTTTTTTTTTCTTCTCCTCCCTTTTGTTCAGTCACGATGGGTTTAAGATGTGTTGTGTGTCTCTTAATTAGAAATGGCATCAAGAACGATAAAAACAGTAAACCCGGCAAAGAAAAACCGATCTCGACTTCGTCTGTCCCAGCACAACCCCCCAGATGCCGAGACCCAACTAACAAGAGGCACCGCCATCTTTTGTCTTTTCAACAGTACCCTAAAAAATCTAATCAACACAGGAAAAAATGGCAACAGAGAGGAGAAACGACACTACGTTCACAAAACTGGGCGACGATGGCAATCTTTCTATTCGTTTATCAGTTAAAAAACATTGAAAAAAACTCGCTTCGCAAATACATGTTGTGCAAGATAAAAACAAAGGGCAGTTTCAAAAAAACATCAGAACCTACATTTCTGACCAGTTTGAAAAGTTACGGGGAGAATTTTTGATCTGCAACAAGAAAACAGTTTATTAAAGGAAAAGCTAGAGGGATGGAAGATCAAGTAGAAGATCTGCAAGACAGGTTGCTGGTCTGAAGAAACGCTTGTCAGTGAACGGAAGAACGAAATAACCGAAACAATACCAGAGAAGAGATTCGGTGCGTTTCTTGGGTGTTGGTCCCCACAAAGGGCAGGAAACCCCGGCAGAATGTGAACAGAAATATTAACAATTATCCATGACAAACTGGGTTGCCAAAACTACAGCATTCAGAAATTAGCATCGCTCATCGGGTAGCGCAAGGAGAGAAAGGCCCAGGCCTATCATTGTAAGTTCGTCACACGGAAGCACAAGTCAGAAGTCATTTTCAAACGACGACTTCTGAAAGGATCCGGCATCAGTATTGTGGGGGACCTCACCCCCACCAACATGAGCCGCCTTCAAAGTGAAGAACCACCCCTGTGTGAAGACGTGCTGGACAACGGATGGGGAACATCTTCGCTCTGTTGACGTGGCAACAAGGTACACATACACAACGGTGACGGAAATGATCAACAGGGGAGCCAGACATCGGAACGTCAGACATGGGGTAGTCTGCTGTACCCACTCCCCCGACAGGACCACTCAACCGAATGCCCTCCCGCCTGTCAGCACCCAGGTTCCAGCACGCCGAAGGTCCCCCAGACATACAGGCCCACGGCAGTCAGCAGTCCTGTGGCCCCCATTCCCGAACATTGCAATCCGGGGGCAGGGAACATGCTGTTTTCAGAGACAACGGGCCCAGGCAGAGTGTCAGAGACAGTCCCTCTCGCCACACCAAGGGGAAAAAAACAAATCTCTGCTGATTCAGATGAACCAGGGTTTCCCACCAAAAAAAACAACAGCGCAAGAGTCGGCATAATAGTAAAACTGTGAGTGTCAAAACATTTTTTTTTTTTTCCCAAAGGGAAGGTAACGCGGGGGGGGGGGGGGGGGGGGGGGGGAGGGGGGGGGATGACTGAGCCCTTCTCCCTCCATGTTTGCAGGAAAAGTATTTGTGTGAACACGATTTACACTCAAAACAAAGATTAGAAACTTATCATTCAAACAATATATAAATAATTTATTAGAGATACTGACAGAGATGATGCAGAGATAAAAAACAACTAAGCGAATGACAGGTATGGTTATAAGAACAATGTCTGAGAGAGTGCGGGAGGTATTGGGGGAGGGGGGAGACTGATGGGGAGGGGGGGGTCGTAAAGGAAAACAAAATAATCACATGTTATTATAGTACTATTATGATTATTATATGTGGTGGTGATGACGAGCATTGGTATTAGTTTTGTTGTTGAGCCAGTGCTCTTCTCTCTCTCTCTCGCTCTTTCTCTTCTCTTTCCCCTCCCCCCCCCTCTCTCCTCTCTCCTCTCTCTCTCTCTTTAGGTTTATTTTATTAATTTTATTTTCCTTTAAATTTTTCAGCATAACATAATCCGTTCCGGGTTGAGAGGAGGGGGGGAGATAAAAAGTTGGAGAAACTCACCCCCCCTCCCCCTCTTTTGCTCTTTCGCCCCCTCTCTCGGTTTTTTTTTTTTTTTTTTTTTTTTTTTAAAAAAAAGAAATTCCAGATAATCCGGCTTGAGAGGAGAGGGGGGTGGGGGGGGAGTGGATGGGAGAGGAGGGCAGAAAATCGTGGGAGAAACTCAGCCACACACTATGACTGTAAAGCCGTGTTCACTTATCCAAAATGTGGGTCATACATTGATTCTAACAAAAAGGTTGAAGATTGGGAGGTGGGGGGTGGGGGGTGGGGGAGATCCACCAGGATGGGGAGGGAGGAGGTGGCCATGGGTGAGAGAGAAATAGATATCAAGTGAAAAAGGCAAGATGTCCATGTGAATCCATAAAATGTGAAGAATACACTATGATACGAGATATAACGACTAACAAATGTCTAAGTTTGGTTTTTTTTTGTTTATTTGTTTGTTGTTTTTTTTTGTTTGTTTGTGCGTTTGTTTTTTCCTCCACATAACATGGTCTTGGAAAAGATTGTTGGGTCACTTGGGTGTTGATTTTGATTGTAACCTAAAACGTGTACTCAGTGTGGGTGTGGGTGTGTGTCCGAGCGTATGTGCGTGCGTTGGTGCGTGCGCGCGCGTGTCGTGCGTGTATGTGTGTGTGTGTGTGGTGTGTATGTATGTGTGTGCGGCGTATGTATGTGTGTGTGTGTGTGTGAGTGTGTGTGTGTTGTGTGTGTGTGTGAGTCTGTGTGTTCAGTACGTTATTACCGTCGTCATCATCGCCTTTTTCTGTATCCTCCTCCACCTCGTTCTTCTTTTTCTTCTTCTCTTCTGCTTCTGCTTCTTCTTCTTCTTCTGCTTCTGCTTCTTCTTCTTCTTCTTTTTCTCCTTCTCCTTCTTCTCCGTCTTCTTCTTCTTCGTCTTGTCCTATACTACTGCTGTGTTTATTATTATCGTTATTGGGGTTTTATTACCCTTAAGCATGTTGAGATCCAAGTGCCGACGACTTAAGTACCTGTGGAGAAAAGATTTTATTATGATTGTTCATGTGGATTTTTTTTTTTTTTTTTTTTCTCTCATGTTCGAGCCAGTGTTCTCTCTCCCCCACCCCTCCCTCCCTCCCTCTCTCTCTCTCTCCCCCCCGCTCTCTCTCCTCTCCTTCTCTCTCTTTCTCTCTCTCTGTCTCTGGAACAGTTGACATGTGTGTATGTATATAATGATTTATAAACATGTACAAATGTGTAAAAATTTTTGCCTTTTGAAGCGAATCTGTCTTTGGGAATAGTAGATATGTGCATGTGTATATGGTAGTGCATACAACAACCATGTATCAAGGTTTAACACTATATGCCTTTGGATGGAATGTCAATGATCGGAGGGGGGTGGGGGAGGGGGGGGGGGGGGGGTTGTATTCGCAGGGAGAGGGGAGATTTTGCAATGTTTTACTGTTGAAGTTTAATCTTGTCTGGGTGTTGTTGTGTTGTTTTTTTTCCTCTCTTTTCCTCCCATCAGAGTTACAATATATATATGTATGTATGTGTATGTGTATGATATATATGTATATATTTGTATGTATATATGTATGTATTATATGTATGTATGTGGGTATATATGTGTGTATATATGTATTGCGATGCGTGTAAGTATGTGTGTATGTATATATGTGTATATGTATGTGTATGTATGTGTGTGTATATGTTAATATATATATGTGTGTGTATGTATATGTGTATGTATGTTATGTGTATATGTATGTTGTGATAAGTGTGTAGTGTGCATATATATGTGTGTATGTTATATGTATGTATGTGTTGTATATGTGAGTGTATGTATATGTGTATGAGTATATATGTGTATGTTATATATATGTAATTGTGTATATATGTATAAGTGTGATATATATATATATTATATATATATATATATATATATGTGGGTGTGTATGTGTGTGTGTATATATATATATATATATATATATATATATTGTGTGTGTGTGTGTGTGATGTATGTGTGTGTATATGTATGTACGTGTGCATATAGGTGTTTATACAACATGTACAAATGTGTGTAAAATTATATGCCTTTTTGAAGCGAATCTGTCTTTGGAAATAGAAGATATATGTGTATATATGTGTTGTATATATGTGTATATTGTGTGTAATATGTATATATGTATGTGTGTGTATATGTATGTATTGTGTATGTGTATATATATATGTGTGTATGTGTGTGTATAATGTGTGTATATATATGTGTGTATTATGTGTGTTGTGTATATATATATATGTGTGTGTGTGTGTATGTATATTTAGCATGTACAAATGTGTAAAATTATATATATGTATATGTTTTTTTTTTTTTTTTTTTTTTTTTTTTTTTCAATTATGAAGTTCATTATTGTAATGGTGGTTGTGACCCAAATGGAAATGTAAATT
>CM031599.1:6550705-6572151 GCA_018398815.1 Conus ventricosus | reverse complement strand
TGATAGTTCCTATGATGTAGGCCTGTGTGCGCGCATGCCTCTCTCTCTCTCTCTTTCTCTCGTCAGTGCGGATCTGATAGTTCCTATGATGTAGGCTTAGGCCTGTGTGCGCGCATGCCTCTCTCTCTCTCTCTCTCTTTCTCTCTCTGTGCGTGTGTGCTTGCGCGCGCGCGCGTGTGTGTCCGTCTATGTGTTCATGTGTGTGTGTGTGTGTGTGTGTGTGTGTGTGTGTGTGTGTGTGTGTGTGTGTGTGTGTGTGTGTGAGTGTGTGTGTGTGTGTGCGCGCGCGCGCGCGCGCGTATGGGGCAACACGTTTGACTTTGTATGAGAATAGTACAAAATGACAAAACTGTGTAATTGTCCATGCAGGTGTGCATGTACCCTGTCAGACACAGAACTCAAAGCACAATACTGTGTAATTGTCCATGCAGGTGTGTATGTACCCTGTCAGACACAGAACTCAATGCACAATACTGTGTCATTGTCCATGCAGGTGTGCGTGTACCCTGTCAGACACAGAACTCAATACACAATACTGTGAGCACACTTCGTGCAAACTGCACATCATCATGAACGCCAACACACACAATCACACAACACCGCACGCGCATATTCATGGCTTTGACGTGTTTGGTGACTTATTTCTGAATATCGCTTTCCTCCGTTTCCATGTTCTGTCCCTCACTGGCCCCCATGGGAGTCCGTTGGATCGTAACGTTTCTCACGTGATGTTGGAAACACCACAAATTGTACTCTATGTAAGATACACCGCAGGTGGACAACAACACATCCACTGAAGGCCGGTAGTACTCTAAGAGTTCTCACCCAAGGGACGAAAGTCGAGTCTGGTCGGGCATTAGCACAATGGTTCTGCCTGAAATATGGAAATGAATAATTCACATCGCTGTCAGGGAAGGGTTCAATATTCTATCTCACCTCGTCCTTTTCATCCCGCTTCTCCTGTTCCCTCTACTTCCTCCTCCCAGCTCCGTCCTCGTGAGCCTGACTGACGACTTGTTCGCCTGCACTCATTTTTCTCCACTACATGTTTACTCCCGCTCTTTGTCTGTTTGTTTTCTTTGTTATTGTCCTGCCTGAAGATGACTACAAGGTCAAGACTTGTTACTTCAGCATTTGTTAACGTTCATTCGACGGCTCGCGAGTCACTGAGATTACGATGTCTTTCTTCGCAGCGGACATTGAAATTCGAAAAAAAAACAACCAAAAACAAAAACAAACCCTGTCAACGTCACAATAAGAACCATGTGAACTATATCTATATTGCTCGTCATTTTCTTTTCGTCGTATTGGAAGTAAAATCAACTGGTCAAGACATTTAACTGCGTTAGTATTTCTGTAAATCCTGGGATGCTGACCATATGTTCGTGTTTTGTGTTTATTACTTTCGCCTTATTCCTGTCAGCGTGTGTGAAATCTGCTAGTGCGCGCGGGTGCGAGTGTACATACGTACTGTGTGTGCGGTGGGGCGCCGGCGCGCGCGCGCGGCGTGTGTGTGTGTGTGTGTGTGTGTGTGTGTGTGTTGTGTGTGTGTGTGTGTGTGGTTGTGGGTGTGTGTGTGTGTGTATACCTATGTATCCCAGCTGTCTGTCCAACACACTTCACTCGTTCTTTTTTCTTCAGTCAACACAAGTTTGCACAACGCAATACAGTATCAAATGTAGTGTGACAGAATTTTTTTTTTTAGCCCCTGTCCCTTCATCTCCCCTTATCCACCTCCACCTCCTCCCCTCCCCTACCATTCTTCTCTCCGACCCTCCTCCCATTCAAAACCATTAACATCTATTACAGTGACAGGTACAATCACATATATCCCTTCGTTCCCTCTCTGTTCCCATCCCTCCCCACCACCTCTTTCTCTCCCCGTTCCACTCTGACCCCTTTTCCTCTCTCTCCTATTTCTTAAAATCTCACCCCTTCACTCGCTTTGCGGTCTGCCCGACCCTGACTCTGTCCGTCTGTAAACACCCATCGCATCACCCCTCCTCCCCTCTCCTTTTCTCTCTGCTGCGACTATGTCTTCTTGATTTTGTTGTGTTTCCATGTTCCAGAACATAATCTTGAGGCCAGTATTTTTTATTTGGAATAAAGTAACCAGCGTCACACTAACAAAAGAAAGACTTCACGTCTTATTCATTTATCTATTTGTTAATCATTTCTTTCTTTTTTTTGTTTTTATTTCCGGAATCAAGGCCACCTCTGCCGTTAGTGCAGCTAACACAAAGACTGCAGTGCTCCTCTCATGTGCTGAAATACATCAACAAACACGATATAGCTACCTAGAAAAGTTTTACAATGAGTTATAATATTAACATCTAAATTGTTGACATTTCAAAAATAAATAATAATCAGCTGTGAAGTGCCAGACATTTCGCCTAAATGATGTTCTTATCATTCGCGGTGTAATAAAGGTAGATGAAAAAAAAAAATTAACACTGCACTACCACGAAAAAAGAAACAAAAAGGAAAAGAAATACAGTTAGAATCCCGTGCGGATAGTGCAGAATGGACAGCAAGAGTCAATTCAGAACAGTCTTAACAGCCTCATTCCCTATTCGCTATATCTTTTTTTTAAAAAAAAAAGGGGGAAGTGACAAACTGTAACAACAACGACAAAAAAGTGTAGTAAACTGTAGAACAAAGACACGTAAATGGAGAAAACCACCACCACCACCACCAACAACAACAGCAATCAATAACAGTGAACAACGGTGAAGAAAGATAAACAGTGCGAATCAAAGCGAGTGAAAGAAAAGAGGACCCTACTAGCCCAGGAGCGCTCCAGATGGCGAAGAATACATCACACTAACCAATCGGCACGAACGATGTTGACATCTTTGGAAGAAGCCACGCAGAAGAGTGTGAGTGAAATCCCTGTCCAGTGAGTGGTCAACCATCCAGTTGTCCAGGCTCCTTGGGTCAGTGCTCGTGGTCACCGCCTGATCACAACCGTCTTGACACAGTGACCTGTATTTTTCTGGAAACATTTTCTTTACCGTTATTAAAACGTACATTTTGTCCCTGGGGTTGGGGTACAAAGATAGATAAATAGGCTACCTATCGACAGCAAGGTGGGAAGAAATGAGCCTGGTTTGTGGAGTCTTTGTGTTCCTGCGCCATTAATAAGATACAAGATGTGTGTGTGTGGTGTGTGTGTGTGTGTGTGGTGTGGTGTGTGTGTTGTGTGTGAAGTAAAGCAGACGACAGGAAAATGAGAAGGGGCGGGAATGGGATGAGAGGGAGGGTTGGGGTTAGGGTATGTACACTGCGTTCACAAGGCTCAAGATTCACAAATTGAAAACCCAGCTTCACTGTCAAAACAGTAATGTCTTTCAATGATTGAACCGTGCTAGCATTTCGCCTATTTTATTTAGCCATGTATTTTTATTTGTGAAGAGATTCTTAGTGGGACGGATGTGGTTAGCAGCTTTGAATGTAATAGTAACGCATAGCTTTTGTGCCCAATTGCATATATGTAAATGTGGAGCGGGACGCACACAGTTTTAACTCTCTCTCTCTCTCTCTCCTCTCTCTCTCTCTCTCCACCCCTACACACACACACACTGACTGACTGAAACCAATTTATTGTCAGATTAACTCAAGGTTGTACTGACAAACACACACACACACACACACACACACACACACACACACACACACACACACACACACACACGTCGGCAAACATTTTCGCCAGTCGTGTTTTACGAAGTTTGCCATTTCATCAATAAGCAGCAACAAATGGATCCCTCCACCCTCCTCCATCCAACCATTGGCTTTAAAACACAAACAAAACAAAGCTAACAAACAAACATTTTAAGCAATTCCGCTATTTCACCGCTTGAAACAAAACTAAACGAACTTTGTGTTTAAAAAAATCACCACACACATATACAGAGAGAGAGGAGAGAGAGAGAGGAGAGAGAGGAGAGAGAGAGAGAGAGAGAGAGAGATGGTATCCTGGAACTTGCTCTTGATCATCACTGATCTACAGACAGTCTGAGTGAAAGTCGTCTATGTTCAATGTCACATTTTCATTTTTGCAACCAAACTTCAAATTGTAGAAAGGAAGCAATGAGCAAATACAGACCAGGTGTGGATGCTTGGAGAAGAGGATAAAAATATATAGTAGGCCTACAACGGATGATCTCCAATGGTATTCTGGGAACAATAAACTTTTTATGACGCCACGCGGGAAAAAAAAAAGAAAAAAAAACCCAACCTGAAACAAACTCTAGCGATACTGGATAAAAGAAACAAAATGAAATCAAATAAAGAGTGCAAAGTAACATTCATTTAATGTACAATATAAAAGAGTCAAGTGAATTTTTGACAAAGATGTTTTCTGCAAACGTCACAGTTGAAGTACAAACAGTACAGTTGTAGCACACTACATCTTCCAGTTTGCAGACATTTGGAACAGAAATGTGTGGGGATCTTTCTGAGGCTTTATTATCTGACTGTAAACTTATTGGCCGAATCGTTCTGAAGGTTTCTAATTGTTTAGCTTGAATGCAACAATTTAATAATTTCTAATCTTCAGCAGTCACTTCGGCTCGTTACTTTGTTATAGGCCTACAGGGGGCTTAAACCCGTCAGTCTCTGGGGATACAAAGTTCTCAAACAAAGCGCAATGAGTATATGTTGCAGAGCACTTCTGTTCGAAATTGTGTACTACTGTGACAAAAGTGTGAACAAAGATCTTTAAGTAGGTTTACATAATCCAAATGTAATCACGCAATATTCTTTTAACGTGTTTTGTGAAATGAAAGTTGAAAATGTGAACAGTGTGGAATGTTTAACACGATCATTGAAACACTATGTCTACTAAAAAAAAACTATTTATGAAACTGAAAACACCATTAAACGAGCGAGGCTTATTTGAAACTGCTTTCAGCTTCTACTTTGGCCTGTAGTTTCCGCAGCGAATTTTCGGGTAATTTGTCTTTGTTTTCCTAGCCCAAATGAGAAACCATGACTAGTTCTTAATTTGTAAAGAAAAATGTTCTGGAAAAAAAAAAGAAAGCAAACTTTAATAACTATGGGCCTAATTAAACTGCATGTCACCCAGGTCTTACATTGCTGACACTGCTCCAAAATATTTCTCTCCCAAAGCAAAATTACGTAAAGTAATGAAACGACAAGCAAGACGAATGTAACTAACCTGTTGGCACGCATCCACTTTGAACACCGCTTTGAAGAAAAACAATTCGCCAAACACAATCGAGTCTAGTCACCGCATAACACGGGGGGCGCGCAATCCGCTGTCCACTCAAGTTGTCATGGTCGTGGTGCAGACGACACTTGGCCTCGATATGGACAAGATCCAAGCACGTCGTCTTTGGAAGAGGGAGGCTTCAGTCTTCCGTTAAATGTGTGAGCCGCTAAGAGAGCTGGGCTGATGGACATGTTGTTCAGTTCCTTGTGATTGGAGACAAGGGGATATGCGCTTATCTTAATTTAATTACACCACAGTGATCAACGTCACACTTTTAATCAGTCGGAGAGATAAATTGTAACGAAAATAAGTCATCTCGACACTGTAATTATGTCGCGAGTACGGTACGCGAGTCACACACACACACACGCAAGCACGCACGCACGCACGACACACACACACACACACACACACACACGCTGGCTGTCCATATATTTTGCACGTAGGCCTATTCTCAGTCTGAGGGACCCTTAAAAGACGTTGAATGGCTCGGGTTAAGTACAGGCCTACTTTATGGCTGGCCACACACACACACACACAACACACAGACGTAAATATCTGTCATGCACAAACCCTCGAAAACATACGGACCAACAATGTGATTTACCAGGCAGTTCACGTTTTACGCACATGTTTGTTAAGCGCGCGCGCGGCGCGCACACACACACAACACACACACAAACACACCACACACGCACACACCACCCGACCGCACGCACGCACGCACGCACACACACATACACACACACACACACGCACGCATACACACACGCACGCACGCACGCATACACACAGAGACACACAAACATACA
The DNA here is from genome assembly GCA_018398815.1 of Conus ventricosus. Lineage (NCBI taxonomy): Eukaryota > Metazoa > Mollusca > Gastropoda > Neogastropoda > Conidae > Conus > Conus ventricosus. Next base: position 6,566,103 of record CM031599.1, on the reverse strand, counting down.
CACACACACACACACACACACACACACACACACACACACACACACACACACACAAGCACGCACGCATGCACACACACGCACGCACGCACGCTTACACACACACACACACGCATACACGCGCGGCGCGCGCGCGCACGAACGCACGCACACTTCCTGTTCAAGCCTATCCGACCGAGTAGTCTGCCTCTCCATCACACGGCGTGACACACTCACGCTGTCACTTCACTAGTGCGTGAACGCATGGGCGTTCGCGCGCGTACACACACACACACACACACACACACACACACACACACACACACACCACACGCACACACACACACGCACACTCACACGCACACACACACGCACACGCACACGCACACACACACACACACGCACTCATGCACGCATGGGCGTTCGCGCGCGTACACACACACACACACACACACACACACACACACACACACACACACACACACACACACACACACACACACACACACACGATCCCACACACACTGTCTCACAACAATTGACACAACAGCATGCGCGCGCATACACACACGCGCGCGCGCACTCGCACAAACACACACACACACATACACACACACACACACACCACACACACACACACACACACACACACACACACACACACACACACACACACACACACACACACATTAGTGGCAGAATCAATTTGATGGGAAAGGGAAAGGGAAGAAAGAACTGCCATTGATGGGTGAAGAGGATTGTTTTAAGAAATGCCTTGAAGGAAGACAGAGAGTTTGAACTACCCAACGATATTGGGAGTTTATTCCAAGAAACCGGACCCTGAAAAGAAAACGAACGATCGCCATAGGTTTTAGTTCGAAATCTAGGGATTTTAGCAGAGTGTTGTTGGTAGAAGAACGCAACTGCCTAGAAGAAACATAGAGATGAAGGAGATCAGACAGGTAGGAAGGAGCTACGCCATTCAAAAATTTAAATCAGAATAAGGACAGTTTGCAGTCTATTCGTTTTTCGACCGGCAGCCAGTGAAGAGGAAGAAGTAAGGGAGTGACATGAGAAGATCAGGGTTGTCTAAGAATCAAACGAGCAGCATTGTTTTTGTTTTTTTTCTGGAGACGACTGAGAAGATTCTGGGGACAGCCAGCTAGAAGAGAATTACAGTAATCAAGGCTTGATAGAATGAAGGCAGAAACATGTGGATGTTTTGGATAAATATGTTTTCCTTGATTAACCATTAGCAGTCGTCGACATAGGTCAAAGACTTTGTTGTTGTTGTTGTTGTTGTTGTTGTTGTAAATCCCTGTATTTGTGTCACTTCAGGTCTCAGGGAATACGGGAAAGGTGAGAAAAGTGAAGTGACTGTCTGGAAAAAAGCAAACGTTTATCAAGCGCAAAAGAAACAGTACGGACGAAAAGAGAAGTAGGAACCAAAATGATCAGTTCCCTTTTCTTAGTTTTTTTATTATTTTAAACTGACCCACATGGTACAGGATGAAACGTAGTAGAGAAGACCAAATCCGTATTCCGGTAAAATCTTTTATATCAGATAGACTACCAACGCGCAAAACAGAATACTGAAGATCCATTATTGATGATTGTGGTGGTATGTTCGTTTGCAGAGAGGACCGCCAACATTGCCACTGAAATACCGATTCTGTATAGACGGCCATGTCTGTGGACTCACTGTAGGAAGCTGTGAAGTCCAACGACCTTTTCAAAAGCTAAAAGGATAATAGCGTGGACTCTCGTAGTAAGCAAAGACATTGATGAAGGCTGCTTTAAATTTGTACTAATATGTGACATAACAGATTATTTTCCAAAAACATGAATTTACTCTGTAGTGCTTTTCTCTCTCTTCTCTCTCTCTCTCTCTCTCTCTCTCTCTCTCTCTCTCTCTCTCTCTCTCTCTCTCTCTTGTCTCTGTCTGTCTCTCTCTCTCTCTCTCTCTCTCTCTCTCTCTCTCTCTCTCTCTCTCTCTCTCTCTCTTCTCTCTCTCTCTCTGTGAAAGAAGTCCAAAAACACACTAAAACATTTATACAAATAAATATAACCACAAACTTTCTTGTCTTGTTAACATGTCAAATCTGCAATTAGATACCGGAAATTGGCTAGCACGTTTTGCAGGCATGAACACTCAGACTTTGCCCCAAATCATTCATCTAAAGAAAGGACAAACAGATTTCTTTTATCAACTATAGCCCAATTGAAAAAAAAAAAAAACAAAAAAAAAACACGTGAGAATGAAGAGTAGCAACTCTCTGATTAAGTCAATCCTAAAAACACAAACATATACAGAGAGGGGGAAATTCCTATTAAACATAGCTGCACCCTCCCAAAAAGCTCAAAACAAGAGACAGTAAATCTTTACAAATTGCTTCCACAAGAACATCATAAAGGCACCTCCCCCTTCCCCTCTCCGGGTTCTGTCAGCTCGCGTAGAATTAATTTAACTATACTAAACCAGGACTGAAACCACTATAAAGGTTTTGTGATTAATCCATATCTTCCATGAATGGCATTCTTTCATGTCGAGACAAGTTGGAGTCAATGAATTTAGCACGCCTCACTAAGGTAGATCTCTTCTCTGAAATAAAATGTAACGCTGATGTGACTACAATCAAACCAGTTTCTAATGTCCAGTGCATTTTCTCATTTTATGTAGCCCTTCAGTCTGGTCCTAAACTCAAATTACAACGGAGGACACAAAGGTTTGTTCCAATGAAATTCAGTGTGATATATTCTGGTTTAGAGCAGAATAATGCTCGAAGCTCTGCACAGATGTAGAGTATTATTTACATTGTCATAAACCGTAGCATGTGCATGTTCGTTTCTCTCTTTTAACAGTCCCAGTCATGGAACTGACCTTTGATATAACAACAATTAATGACTGATTCGCCTGCCTTGTTAATGACAGAACCCTGTATCCTTCTTATGACCTGTGATAATAACAAGAGGGGCTATTTGCCGATTTGACTCACATGTCACGAATATCTGCAACAGAAGGAGGAAGAATACAGAGTGGGTGGGAAAGGAGAGGTGAATGTAGCCCTAGATAACAATTCAAGCGGCATCATTTCATATCAAGTACAGAATGTGTGCGTAGCAGTCAGCAATAGCAGTAGTAGACGACCTACGAGTTCTCATGTCTAAGAATGTGGTGACCAATTATTATTCCTTCAGTGCCCTGCAGCGCTCTCCATCCAGTGTTGTGGAACAATCTGACACAGCCAGCACTGACTGACAGTGGACACCGGATCGATGCTGAACTGGTTTCAAAGTATTTGTTGAAGTTATGAGCACCTGATTTTATGACGTGTCCTGACATTAGACACTGGATTGATGCTGAACTGGTTTCAACGTTAATTTTTTAAAAAGTTATTAGCACTTGGTTTTATCTATGACCTGTACTGGAATTAGACAGTAAATGGATGCTGAACTGGTTTCAACGGTTTTTCTTTGTTAAAAAAAAAAGAAGTTATTAGTACTTGATTTTTATGTATGACATGTATTTTTGATTGAAACGAAGAAAACGAGCAGTATCTTAACATTTGAAATGTCAACTGAGAGCACGCTTGCACGTGCTTAACAAAAAAACAACAACAACAAAAAACAAACATAAAAACAGATTATAAAACAAGACCGATCCAGCATTATTTTCATTCGGTATATCATTTTCCTTTTGCTGAGCAAGGAAATATGACGAAGCTTGACTTTGCGTTGTGTTCCTGATCATTATTTGCTACGTGCATGGGGCACATGACCAGTGCAGCTATCGTTCTGATTTCTTCCTGTCCAGTCGGCAGGCCAGGGCCCAGACGGTGCCACAACCACGCTGGCTTCCCCTGTCTTCTCTCCCTCCCTTTGCCCCATGATGTCTCTGTAGCAGTCTGAAGTGTCCTGATCTTGAGTAGCCCCCCTCCCCCCCGTCTCTCTCTCTCTCTCTCTCTCTCTCTCTCTCTCTCTCTCTCTCTCTCTCTCTCTCTCTCTCTCTCTCTCTCTCTCTCTGTGTGCAAATTACGCAATAGGCTACCTATTTGCTTCTGTAGATGAAAAGTTCATCTAGGAGATCTGCTTCCTATCAGACACGAGAGAGAGAGAGAGAGAGAGAGAGAGAGAGAGAGAGAGAGGAGAGAGAGAGAGAGAGAGAGAGAGGTTGGATTCACATTGGATTTGGATGTTTTTTCATAAGGCTTAGCCCTAAAAAGGGATGAGTGAGACATAATACATTGGCCGAAAAAATACACGTGACTAAAAGATATAGCAAAACGAATGATCAGAACATGAAGAGGTGGTGTTTCTTCTTAGACTAATGCTTGTACAAAAGCAAGGACTTATTTCAAACAACGTCGATGAGGATGACGACATAATAATGGTCTAAAAAAAAGTGTCTATAAAAATTTTGCTGACATGAATTCAGTTCTGATATTCACTTAGGCTTGAACACAAAGCAAACAAGTGGATTTCGTTTTTGAGTGAGACTCATTACAAAAGAAACAAAGCAACTCACTGTCTTCAATGAATGTTCTGTATCCTATGGTATTCTGAATTCCAAGTCTAAATTTGGACGGGATATTAAGTGCCCATCCATTTCCAATTATTAGTTTCAGATTACAAACTTTGTCAAATCAAACCTTTGGTTCACATTGCCAAGTGCATCGATCAGTGCGTTGACAAAAGCAACGTATAAATGCCTAACATTGCCAGCACTTTGATTTAAAATTACAAAACCAAAAATCATACATAAAGAAACAAATACACACTTCACTTATCCAGTTATTTTTCCCTCTAGCGTTGAGCTTATATGGCATGTTATAAGCTTTGCGCAGTAATCTGTACTCATCCATTTGAAGTAAATTTAACCACTGAAATTACATTTATGGAGAATCTCTTCGTCTCACCATAAATAAGATCAATAGGCATTCGCCTGTCTACATTTAGAACGTGACCTTTTCAAAGCGAAATGGTGCACAGATTCACAGTAGGCTATAGAAGAGTTTTCTCTAATCCCCATAACGCATTCCACTACTGTACAATTGGCTGAAACCCGACTATCGAACAACTTGAGAAATGCATTAAAAGATACAATATTGAAAATATACAACTTGTTCATAAGACAGAGAAATGCAATTTTCGCCCAGCCACCAAGATCCTTGCAAGAGAGAGAGAGAGAGAGAGAGAGAAGAGAGAGAGAGAGAGAGAGAGAGAGAGGAGAGAGAGAGAGAGAGAGGAGAGAGAGAGAGAGAGACAGAGACTGAGCATTTCGATCGTGTCCCCGATCTGCACACACGGGAGCGTCCAAGCGGTTCGCTGTGTGTTCCCTCTGTCCCTGTCCGCTGTCCTGGTGTCTGTCCTCCCAGCTGTATTGATTTCACGGGTAATCCTGATACTCTTCTCTCTCTCTCTCTCTCTCTCTCTCTCTCTCTCTCTCTCTCTCTCTCTCTCTTGCGAGTGTGTGTGTGTGTGTGTGTGTGTGTGTGTGTGTGTGTGTGTGTGTGTGTGTGTGTGTGTGTGTGTGTGTGGCGCGCGCGCGTTAGTGTGTGTGCGCGGCGTGCGTCTGTCTGTCTGTCTGTCTGTCTCTCTCTCTCTCTCTCTCTCTCTCTCTCTCTCCCCTTCTCTCTTCTTCTTTCTTCTCTCTCTCTCCTCTCTCTCTCTCTCTCTCTCTCTCTCTCTCTCTCTCTCTCTCAGAGGTTATGTGACTGTTGCGTGCGCGTGTGCGTGCGCGCATGCGTGTGTGCGTGCGTGAGTGTGTGTGTATTTGTGTCTGTGTGTGTGTGTGTGTGTGTGTGTGCGTGCGTGCGTGCGTGCGTGCGTGCGTGCGTGCGTGGTGTGTGTGTGTGTGTGTGTGTGTGTGTGTGTGAGAGAGAGAGAGAGAGAGAGAGGAGAGAGAGAGAGAGAGAGAGGAGAGAGAGAGAGAGAGAGAGAGGGAGAATAATGCTGAGACTCATCCATATCATGTAGGTAAGGCTTACAGATTCGAGTCCTAACCTGGGACTAGGTCCAGTTTTCTGGGATCAGCAACTAAGTGATTCATCGATCCTCAGGAAACGGCACTGGACGAAATGTTTGGCTGAATACTTCTTATCTTATATACAGTCCTGACTGCAAGAGGTCTGGCGAACATGGAAGGACAACAGATACTCAGTGACAACGTCATCAACTCGACCATCCTCATAGAACCGGACTCTTATTCAGTTGTACGATCACTACTTGATAGTGGCCATCTTCCTGAAGTGGTCTCTGCTTACAAAAAACAAGCAGTCCAAAGGTAAACAGAATGAATAATCTCGTTAAATATGGCTAGCCTGGAGGAGAATGGTAGAGTGGTTTCTCTGTATTATGAACCGTTCTACAAGGAACAGTGCGTGGGGGGAAACTCGGGGAACGAACGCACCACAGAATGAAAATCTCAGCGCACGAGACCAGCTTGAAGCTAGCTTCAGAAGACCTCTGTAAGAAATGGCGGCCACCGAGCTTAACAGCGAAGGACTTCTTTCTTTCGTTCTTTTCTTTTCTTTTATTATCTTTTGTTTTCCTTTTTTATTTTTCGTGTGTGTGTGTGTGTGTGTGTGTGTGTGTGTGTGTGTGTGTGTGTGTGTGTGCGTGTTTTTCTTGCGAGATCAGGCTTGCGTAGGCCTACCTCATTCATTTTTTTTTCCATGTCGGTCTCACTGATGAAACCTCATTCATCAGCAAGATAGCGTGGAGTCAGTCAGTGTGTCAGTGTTTTGTGTATGCGTGGAGAGAGAGAGAGAGAGAGAGAGAGAGAGAGAGGAGAGAGAGAGAGAGAGAGAGAGAGAGAGAGAGAGAGCAAACTACTTACATCCGAAGCGGGACAATGTTAAACAGACGTTGTTTATCATCAAGCGGTCGTCAGTCTCGCCCACAGCCAGTCTCACTTCTATTTTCCCGTCTCGACTCTCCCCACCAATCTTATTACAAAGTCATGAGACACGCCTACATAGAGAACAAGATTAACCCCCCCCCCCCCCAACCACCACCACCACCACCCCGCCCCACCCGCCCTCCCGCCAACAACAACAACAAATAGTGAACTAAAGTACTGAAATTACGGTCATAAATGACATGACAGTAAACCATATGACTCAAATGATCATCTGCCTTGGATTAAGGCTGTGTCAGGCCAATTGACATAGGCTGGAACACCAAGGCTACATCAAAATGTTGTTATGCTCTGCACAGTTATGCGGGGATTGTTTTTAGTTGTGACAAGCTCCCAGCATAACATTATTAGTCTCCAAAATCCCCCGAAGTCGGAGTGTGGCTGTCCACATTGCGGGGTAATCAAAGGCGGTCACACACGTATTGTTCTCATCCCCATCTGATGCATTTATACTATAGCGTTCAAGTACTTTAGCTGTTCGGAAGATCCCTGGAGTCTTTTAGCCAGGGTACGACAACAACAACAACAGCAACAACAACAGCAACAACAACAAATGATCATGCTCTCATTATTATAAAGCCAACTTGAGAAGAAAAAATAGTGCCATTCAATGTTGCCATTTATACCAGCTGCCATGCCGAAATGGTTAGCGTCGTAGACTTCCGCCTGGGATGTCTGGGTTCGATTCCTATTAGGGCCATTTATTTGTGGAATTTTTCTGCCCTGACCGACTTCTACCCAGAGTTCAGCTTGCCACGGCCCCAACTGGAAAGACTGGGACCACAAGGTCGTGTTTCATCCACTTCATGGATGCATCTCTGAGAATGTTACTCAAATATCCTGACCAACACTGCAGGTGTCTGTATCTCTCAGGCCTGGCTGACGCCGGGTTATAATAATCATGAATGTAAGCGTAGGGTACCAGTCCTGTCAGGCAGTCTCAGACCTGAATAGAAATCCGTAGCATCACCTTCTTCATCCTCATCCTGATCGATGAGCATAAAAAATGTCTTAGATTCTGTGCCCCCTTTATGCGCTGCTCTCATGGTGACCTCAGTTTCGATTGCATCGCCACGCCTATGGCCATTGGTTTTGTTCTGTCTGGGTCGCCGGTCTGAGCTGGCAAATTTATGGGACCCTCGCTAGACGGACGTGGTGGCACTCTCCGGAAGGAGAGTTCCCTCACGCTGGCTCCGCGACCAAGCAAATATTGTTGTCAGGGAGGGGGGGGGGGGCATAGTAAGTGGTGTCCTACGTATGCTGGATCAGAACAGGCTCCATTGAACATAAAATGATTTGGCAACATGCAGTGTCTCCTCTGGTGGGTTGCCATAAGACGACCTGAATTGCCGGTGCCAGAGCCATAGCGGAATAGGCCAGGTTGTGGCTGTGGCTGTGTGGCTGTGGACCGGAATGAGCAGAGTGGGATAGGCTAGGCTGTGGCTGTGGCTGTGTGGCTGTGGCTGTGTGGCTTTGGACCGGAATGAGGAGAGTGGGATAGGCCAGGCTGTGGCAGTGGCTGTGGACCGGAATGAGCAGAGTGGGATAGGCCAGGTTGTGGCTGTGGCTGTGTGGCTGTGTGGCTGTGGATCGGAATGAGCAGAGTGGGACAGGCCAGGTTGTGGCTGTGGCTGTGTGGCTGTGGACGGCGGACCGGAATGAGCAGAGTGGGACAGGACAGGCTGTGGCTGTGTGGCTGTGTGGCTGTGGACGGCGGACCGGAATGAGCAGAGTGGGATAGGCTAGGCTGAGGCAGTGGCTGTGGACCGGAATGAGCAGAGTGGGATAGGCCAGGTTGTGGCTGTGGCTGTGTGGCTGTGTGGCTGTGGACCGGAATGAGCAGAGTGGGACAGGCCAGGTTGTGGCTGTGGCTGTGTGGCTGTGGACGGCGGACCGGAATGAGCAGAGTGGGACAGGCCAGGCTGTGGCTGTGTGGCTGTGGACGGCAGACCGGAATGAGCAGAGTGGGATAGGCCAGGCTGTGGCTGTGTGGCTGTGGACGGCAGACCGGAATGAGCAGAGCAGGATAGGCCAGGCTGTGGCTGTGTGGCTGTGGACGGCAGACCGGAATGAGCAGAGTGGGATAGGCCAGGCTGTGGCTGTGTGGCTGTGGACGGCAGACCGGAATGAGCAGAGCGGGATAGGCCAGGCTGTGGCTGTGTGGCTGTGGACGGCAGACCGGAATGAGCAGAGTGGGATAGGCCAGGCTGTGGCTGTGTGGCTGTGGACGGCGGACCGGAATGAGCAGAGTGGGATAGGCCAGGTTGTGGCTGTGTGGCTGTGGATGGCGGACCGGAATGAGCAGAGTGGGATAGGCCAGGCTGTGGCTGTGTGGCTGTGGACGGCAGACCGGAATGAGCAGAGTGGGATAGGCCAGGCTGTGGCTGTGTGGCTGTAGACAGCAGACCGGAATGAGCAGAGTGGGATAGGCCAGGCTGTGGCTGTGTGGCTGTGGACGGCAGACCGGAATGAGCAGAGTGGGATAGGCCAGGCTGTGGCTGTGTGGCTGTGGACGGCAGACCGGAATGAGCAGAGCGGGATAGGCCAGGCTGTGGCTGTGTGGCTGTGGACGGCAGACCGGAATGAGCAGAGCGGGATAGGCCAGGCTGTGGCTGTGTGGCTGTGGACGGCGGACCGGAATGAGCAGAGTGGGACAGGCCAGGCTGTGGCTGTGTGGCTGTGTGGCTGTGGATGGCGGACCGGAATGAGCAGAGTGGGATAGGCCAGGCTGTGGCTGTGTGGCTGTGTGGATGCGTACCGGTATAGAGGCAGAGGGGATAGGCCAGGCTGTGGCTGTGGCTGTGTGGCTGTGACGCGCCGGAATGAGCAGAGTCGGATAGTCCAGGCTGTGGCTGTGTGGCTGTGTGGCTATGGACGGCGGACTGGAATGAGCAGAGTGGATAGGCCAGGCTGTGGCTGTGGCTGTGGTAGGCGGCGGACTGGAATGAGCAGAGTGGATAGACCAGGCTGTGCTGTGGCTGTGGGCGGTGGATGTGACGTGGTGTGGCTGTGCTGTGTGGCTGTGTGGCTGTGTGGCTGTGTAACTGGTGGTGTGGCTGTGTGGCTGTGTAACTGTGTGGCTGTGTGGCTGTGTGGCTGTGTAACTGTGTGGCTGTGTGGCTGTGTGGCTGTGTAACTGTGTGGCGTGTGGTGTGTGGCTGTGTACGTGTACGTGGCTGTGTGGCTGTGTACTGTGTGGCTGTGTGGCTGTGTGTAACTGTGTGCGGTGTGGCTGTGTGGCTGTGTAACTGTGTGGCTGTGTGGCTGTGTTGCTGTGTACTGTGTTGTGGCTCTGTGTAGACTGTGTGGCTGTGTGGCTGTGTGGCTGTGTAACTGTGTGGCTGTGTGGCTGGTATGTGTGGCTGTTGGTGGTGGCTGTGTGGCATGTGTAACAGTGCTGTGGCTGTGTGTGGCGTGTGTGGCTGTGTAACTGTGTGGCTGTGTGTGCGTGTGTGGCTGTGTGCTGGCTGTGTGGATGTGCGACCGAATGAGCAGAGGGGATAGGGCAGGCTGTGGCTGCGTGGCTGTGGACAGAATGAGCTGTGGCTGGTGTAGGCTGGTGTGACTGTGTGGCTGTGGACCGGAATGAGCAGAGTGGGATAGGCCAGGCTGTGGCTGTGTGGCTGTGGACGTCTGGGACCGGATGGATGAGCAGAGTGGGATAGGCCAGGCTGTGGCTGTGTGGCTGTGTACTGGTTGTGTGGCTGTGTGGCTGTGTAACTGTGTGGCTGTGTGGCTGTTGACGGTCGGGACTGGTAATGAGCAGAGTGGGATAGGCCAGCTGCTGTGGCTGTGATGGCTGTGTGGCTGTGTGGCTGTGGGCTGTGTAACTGTGTGGCTGTGTGGCCTGTGGACGGCGGGACTGGACTGAGAGAGAGATGGGATAGGCCAGGCTGTGGCTGTGTGGCTGTGTACTGTGGTGGCGGTGTGGCTGTGTACTGTGTGGCTGTGTAACTGTGTGGCTGTGTGGCTGTGTCTGTGGACTGTGGTGTGGATGGCGGACTGGAATGAGCAGAGGGGATAGGCCAGGGCTGTGGTGTGTGGCTGTGTGGCTGTGTGGCTGTGGATGGCGGACCGGAATGAGCAGAGGGGATAGGCCAGGCTGTGACTGTGTGGCTGTGGACGGAATGAGCAGAGTGGGATAGGCCAGGCTGGGTGTGGCTGTGGACGTGGACCGGAATGAGCAGAGTGGGATAGGCAGGCTGTGGCTGTGTGGCTGTTGAAGAATGAGCAGAGTGGGATAGGCCAGGCTGTGGCTGTGTGGCTGTGTGGCTGTGTAAATGTTGGCGTGTGGCTGTGTGGCTGTGGACGGCGGACCGGAATGAGCAGTGGGACAGGCCAGGTCTGTGGCTGTGTGGCTGTGTGGCTGTGGACCGGAATGAGCAGAGTGGGAAGGCCAGGCTGTGGCTGTGTGTAGCTGTGGACGCGGACCGAATGAGCAGAGTGGGATAGGCCAGGCTGTGGCTGTGTGGCTGTGGACGGAAGAGCAGAGTGGGATAGGCCAGGCTGTGGCTGTGTGGCTGTGGACGGCAGACGGAATGAGCAGAGCGGATAGGCCAGGCTGTGGCTGTGGCTGTGTGGCTGTGGACCGGAATGACAGAGTGGGATAGGCCAGTGGCTGTGTGCTGTGGCGTGGACCGGAATGAGCAGAGTGGGATAGGCCAGGCTGTGGCTGTGTGGCTGTGGACGGAGACCGGAATGAGCAGAGTGGGATAGGCCAGGCTGTGGCTGTGTGGCTGTGGACGGCAGACCGGAATGAGCAGAGTGGGATAGGCCAGGCTGTGGCTGTGTGGCTGTGGACGGCAGACCGGAATGAGCAGAGTGGGATAGGCCAGGCTGTGGCTGTGTGGCTGTGGACGGCGGACCGGAATGAGCAGAGTAGGATAGGCCAGGCTGTGGCTGTGTGGCTGTGTGGCTGTGGACCGGAATGAGCAGAGTGGGACAGGCCAGGTTGTGGCTGTGGCTGTGTGGCTGTGGACGGCGGACCGGAATGAGCAGAGTGGGACAGGCCAGGCTGTGGCTGTGTGGCTGTGTGGCTGTGGACGGCGGACCGGAATGAGCAGAGTGGGATAGGCCAGGCTGTGGCTGTGTGGCTGTGGAGCGGAAGGAGCAGAGTGGGATAGGCCAGGCTGTGGCTGTGTGGCTGTGGACCGGAATGAGCAGAGTGGGATAGGCCAGGCTGTGGCTGTGTGGCTGTGGACCGGAAGGAGCAGAGTGGGATAGGCCAGGCTGTGGCTGTGGCTGTGTGGCTGTGGACCGGAATGAGCAGAGTGGGATAGGCCAGGCTGTGGCTGTGTGGCTGTGTGGCTGTGGACCGGAATGAGCAGAGTGGGATAGGCCAGGTTTGTGGCTGTGTGGCTGTGGACGGCAGACCGGAATGAGCAGAGTGGGATAGGCCAGGCTGTGGCTGTGTGGCTGTGGACAGCAGACCGGAAGGAGCAGAGTGGATGCAATGCCACTGAAGTGCTACGGACAGTGAGACCAATAAAAAGAGAATCACTGCAGACAATCTTACTGAATCAAATGATGCGTGTGAATTGTATGGTGAGATAGAAACAATGATGAAAGGATCCACTGTGGCGGAACACACACACACACACACACACACACACACACACACACACACACACACAGACACACACACACACAGAGAGAGAGAGAGAGAGAGAGAGAGAGAGAGAGAGAGAGAGGGGGGGGGGGTCTGTATTAACTAGGGAAATAGAAAAGCAAGAGACAGAGAGAGAGTCTGTATTAACGAGGGTAACAGAAGAGAGAGAGAGAGAGAGAGAGAGAGAGAGAGAGAGAGAGAGAGAGAGAGAGAGAGAGAGAGAGAGAGAGAGGTGGTACACACGTGTTTGCACTACAACAAATCACACGATTTCAACTAAGCGATAAGACAATGAGGGGGGAGAGTGGTGGCAGCGGAAGGGGGGCTGGGATGGGGATGGAGAGGGAGTCATTGAAAGCGACTGGGTGCCGGGATGGGGAGTAGGTGGGGGGCGGGGGGGGGGGGGGTGGAGGGGGGTCAGTAAATTTAAGTGTGTCAAAGACTAGAACCGTCTCTCTTGAGTGTGTGAGTGTAGTAGTCCGACCAACAGAGACGACGAATATAGAGGGAGGGGCCGTGACATTTCAAGGTACATGACCGTTTCAGATGCGTGATATCCTCCTCCATTTTTTCAGTCAATCCCCACGTGTTTTGCACGATGGCACTAAAAGCCCGCCGACCCCCTAATAACAGACAATAACCCCCCCCCCCCCCCCCCCCACCCCCGCCACATCCTCACCGTTGGGGGAAGGTCCACTCATCTCCCGCAATTCTCTGGGGAGTCGGTCTTTTGAACCTAAATCTCCTAAACGCCGACTTCCAGGCCATCGGGGGTGAGCGGGAAAGGGTAAAGTTGGCAGACAGCTGATCTGCCCTTTCTTTCTTCCCTGGCCCCAGGTTCAGAGCAAGCAAGGGGTCTTCTGTCTCGTAGAGTCTAGTTCTGCCGCTCGAGCTCGTGTGGAAGTCTTGGCATCTTTCAATTTAACACCACCACCTGCCTCTCCCCTCACTTATTACACACCGTTGGCACCCCGCTAGCTCCTCTTCTATTCCCCGCCCCTCTCCTCTCTCTCTCTCTCTCTCTCTCTCTCTCTCTCTCCACAGTGATAAGCCTGGCCACAGAGTTGGCTGGCACTTTGAGCTGTAGGCTATAGCAGGAGGGCAGGCCACGAGCGGAATCTGGCATTCTTTGCAGCTGTGGTGCTGTGCAGCACCGCACCTGGGAGTAGGTAGCACCACACACACACTCTCTGTCTCTCACTCACACACACACACACAGTCTGCTCGAAGTCTGGGCCTTTCTCTCTCTCAACCGACAGAAAGTCTGCGTTCGTCTTCGGGCATCGAAGCAAGGTCTACACTAGGAGCGGGTTCAATCGATTCCTTCAGAGAATCTGGGCCATTCTCTTCGACTGTCTGTCTGGAGTCTTCGCCTCTCCTCTTGCGTTGGTGGCGTGGACTGTGAGGGGGAAAAGTTCAGGTCGACGATGTATATCTGCCTGGGTCTGTTGTTGGCTATGGTGAGTTCGTTTTCTGTGTGTGGGTTATCTGTAACGTTAAGTCTCATTGATGGAGCGTTTTTTTAGCCTTCGGCAGCGGTCTGTGTGGGAAAAGTGTTAGAGCAGCTACTATAGGGAAATATGTAAACGCGTCTATGTCCTGCTTCGTTATATTAGTTTGTCATGCATAGAATAATGGCGAAACTCGGCAGGTATGTTCTGAGTGTGTGTGTGTGTGTGTGTGTGTGTGTGTGTGTGTGTGTGTTCCATGACTTGATTAGGAATATGTCTACAGAGTGGTCAAACCAGAGAAGATATAGACACAAACGTTTCTTGTTTGTCATTGTTTTGCTTTCAACTGAACAACCCCCCCCCCCCTCTAGCTTTATTTTACTGATCCTTGGCTAATAGGAGTTAATTTGTTTGTTTGTTTTTGTTTTTGCGGAACTTTGATGATCATATGAAGATTATGAAGATATTAATATTTACATACATTTTTTTTCCTTTCAAATCTGGGTGATAATTTTGAAGAAAAAAAATGTGAGACTGATTTTGTCACACAAACAATTATGCTTATGCTCGGTCAGTGAGCCTGTCGCCACACACACACACACACACACACACACACACTGAACTCTGTAGACGTCTGTTGCTGTTGGGTCGCGTTGGGTCCAGCGCGACTTGCACGTGATCTCAGTGTGACCTAGTTAACACCTCGGACCTATTTACATTGTCACGGACGGCTACGTACAATGGATCTTAAATGAAATATTTACAGAGGGCGCCATTCCAAAGCTGAGCAGGTCTGGCATCGAAAGGTCTGCCCGGTTGTTTTTCCCCTGACTCAGTGGCATCTTGGGTCTGTGTGATGGAGTTCTAGGCTATTGATTGTTCCGCCTCACTCTCACCAACGTCATTCCTGTGTGTCTCCAGACTTGATTGAACTCAAGACCGCTTTTAAAGAGGACCACACACATGAACACGCACGCGCGCGCAGGCGTGCATACTAACACACACACACACACACACACACACACACACACACACACACACACACACACCATACACACACACACACACACACACACACACACACACACACACACACACACACACACTCATGCACATGCGCATGCACGTGCAAACACTCACACACATATACACACACACTCTCACATGCGCGTGCCTGCACACACACACACCACACACACACACTCACTCACACACCGCACACACACACTGACAGAGAGAGAGAGGGTGGGGTTGGGGAGAGTCTCAGTCAGTTCATGTGTGTGTGAGTGTGTGTGTGTGTGTGTGTGTGTGTGTGTGTGTGTGTGTGTGTGTGTGTGTGTGTGACAGAGTGAGAGAGAGAGAGAGAAAGAAAAGAGAGAGAGAGAGTGTGTGTGTACATGCGCGCGCGTGCGCATGCATATGCATGCACATGCATGCACATGCT
>CM031599.1:6508205-6538205 GCA_018398815.1 Conus ventricosus | reverse complement strand
TCACACGCTTAGAATTCCTTTGTGTCACTGTAATTGTAAAGTACAATACAAATCATCAACGATGCAGAACAAGCGAGTTCTATTAAATGTGTAGCAATCATTGGTTGCTCTGCCAGGTACATGTCGGGGATTCCACTACATTCCCCATATAAGGGCAGGTAAAGGAGATCAAGGAGTCGAACGGCCTAGACTTCCACGTCCTATGTGTCACAGCGAGGGCAAAGGTCAAACGCTGCAGAGCTAGATCTCATCATTTTTTGGAAATTGCTCTGAGTATTCAGTGAGAGTTGGTCAAAGGAGTTGATCGTCATAACTTCATTTTCACCAATCGCTCAGCTCCTCATCTTTTTGTTGGAAATTTGTCTGGTATTCGTTAATTGGTTTTAGACTTTATGTACATACTTCATGTTTACCTGATGCTCATACTCCTCATCTTTTTCGTTGGAGAATTTGAACTTGTCTGTTATTGGTTTGTAGACTTATGTACATACTTCAGTTTACTGATGCTCATACTCCTCATCGTTTTGGGTGGAGAATTTGAACTTGTCTGTCATCTGTTTATTGACTAAGATTTTGATTAGGAAGGTAAGGCTGCCTACGATGATTCTGTGTATAATTTTTCCAGGTTATTTATGGATATTTATTCACCACCCTCAAACTTGCCTTTTATAAAAAAAAAAACAACAACAACAACAAATGATATGGATGTAATAGACTGTTGATTGAGGGGAGGGGGGGGGGGGGGCATAGACAGTGACTTGTGAATTGAAAACTATTTTGAAGCAGTGTTTGTTATCACAGGGGAATGCACTGCAACATGCCAAATCACATCTGAAGAAAAAGTGAAATATTGATCATATAGATGATGCCGATGTAGTATGTTTACACCACACTAGACATGTACACCACATTGGACACTGAAAGAAAAGTGAAATATTGATCATGTAGATGATGTCGATGTAGTATGTTTACACCACACTAGACATGTACATGATGCCGATGTAGTATGTTTACACACACTGGACACTAGAAGCAAAAAAAAGTGGCATTGATTCAAAGAAATCATTGGCCGTTTCATTGCAGGGTCGTTAGATTAATATTCTTCAAACCAAGTTCTATCCATGTGCTGTAGTTTAAAGCATTATATTACATATTAAAACAGCTGGTGGTTTCTAGAAAATACATTATGATACTTGGTGGCTTACTGGTAACAAGGAGTATTTATTATCTTTAGATCTGTTTAGAATAGGTAAATGAAGAGAGGAAACAGCTAATTGGGTCTCCAAGTGGTGGTGATGAGAGAGAGAGAGGAGAGAGAGAGAGAGAGAGAGAGAGAGAGAGAGAGGAGAGAGAGAGAGAGAGAGAATATGATATCCTTCACACTCTCTTTGAAAGTGACAGAAATGAGTGTTCTTTTCAATGTAGTACAATTTTTTATGCTAATCCATAGCATTTGTCCGAGGATGGACATGACTTTAAAAACTCACCCTGAAGGGATCACCCTTCCTCCCTTCTTTTGTGTGTCTGTTTGTTTTATTGTCTTGAAATATGTGTTTAGATCACATGGAACTTGCTTTAACGGCCCAACTAAACAAACAACCGCCTTCTCACATTGACCAAAACTTTTGTGACAGATCATTTAATTCTATACTGTGACACCATTTTCAGACTTTTTAGAGTGATCTTTCCTGTTTTGACTAGCAGAAGACCATTTCCTCCAGCCTCAGTTTCTTACCAGCTCAAATTATTTTTCTAACTCAAAACTGGCCCGACTTTCAATACCGGTCATCTCAGCCATTTGTTTTTCTGATGCTTGGGATCACGCAAGGTTGAGGAAAACTTCTGCTTTATTGTATGCAACATGACAGGTGGCCATTGTTGGGGCTGGCCTGCACTGGAACTGCACAGCACTTTAGTGCATCAACACAACCGTCATTACATGATAAGTTCTGAGCGTTTTTAAGTTTTGTGAACTGTGGTCTCTTTACTTCCCTATGTAGACTCTTCTGTACAAAGAATGAATTTTCATGGCATGTTTAAAGGTATTTGTAGAGATGTTTCTCTGTACAGAATGATTCTGTTGTAGCGATCATGAAGCTCGAATGCTCAAGAGGCAATACAGCCTTGCTGCTCAGTTCTGAACCTATTTTTAGGATCTCATTCGAAAGACTACTTCCCAGACCATTAAGTAAATGTCCGTTGGAGGAGAAAGAAAAACTAACAAACCAACAACCTCCCTAGCCTTCTCATAATGGTGTCTTCTTGTTGTCCAGGCAGTTTGTTATCTTTAGGACTGCCATTCTACTAGGGACTTTGATGACATCATCTGTGACATATTAGAGTTCAAAGTTACATTGCTGAAGTATAGAATCAAGGTTCAAGGTCATTATGGTCTACTCTCAAGATTAGCAATAATTTGTTGGAAACAGGTTTGTTTGTTATAAAACTGAAATATGGGGTTCGTTTTGTTAAAACGTTTGCTCTGTGTCCTCCATGGAGATAGAGAAGAAACAGGGAAAAAAAGGAAGAAAGAAATGCCAGTGGTTATTTATTGCAGTTACATCACAGTTAGCTACCCTGTGACATATTCGAAAATGGGAGCATATTGATTCTCCCTCTGTTTCATACTCCCCCCCCCCCCACCCCTCCCCGCCATTTCTTGCTCCCCTACATCAATACTTCCCCAAGCACAACTCTACCATGGAAGGTTTTCTTTTGATGCCTCCTCCACCCCCTCCCCTCTTCCTCACAAAGTTTCTGTCTACAAAAGATTAATGTCAGTTTTGTTCTGGAAAATATTGAAAACACTTCAACATGCAAAAGATGGCAATGTTGTTAGATTTTAGTAAATCAACCCTAGCATTTGAAGGAAAGAAATTCTTCTAGGGGAGAGAAAGAAAATGTACCACCAGTACTGATCACACAATTCACAAACACACACAACAACACACACACACACACCACACACACACACACTCACACACACCACACACACACACACACACACACACACACACACACACACACACTCACACACACACACACAACACACACACACACACACACACACACACACACACACACACACACAACACACACACACACGCACACACACACGCACACACACACACACACACACAAACGCACACACACACACACACACACACACACACACTCACACAAATGCACGCACACACACACACACACACACCACACACACACACACACACACCACACACACACACATACACACACACACTCACACAAACGCACACACTTTACTTTACTTTACTTTACAGCTACAGCTGTGTTCAGGCAATCTGCCTATCAGCGGTTGATCCTCATCTTCGTTCTCCTTTTCATCCTCTTGTGCTTGCACACTCAAACTTGCATTAAATGTGGTGCGCATGCGTGGTAGGTTGGCGAACCAGGACGAGTCTGAGAGTACATGTGCTGTGACCACACTGCATCCAATCTGTTCTTGAAACTGTTGAGGCTTGGTGCTAACACCACCGCCTCAGGCAGAGCATTCCAAGCATTGACCACTCTTACTGCAAAGAAGTTTCTCCTCACTGACAGCCTCGCAAATGTTTCTTCAGCTTGAAGCTGTGACCTCTGGTAGTGGAGTCCGTGTCGCGGGGAAGCAGATCACTTGAGACATCGTAGGTGCCCCTCAAGTACTTGTAGCACTCTATCATATCCCCGCGAGCACGCCTGTAGTAGAGGCTCGGCAGTTTGAGTCTCCTCAGTCTGTCCTCATAGTCCATGCTGGCCAGCTCAGGAATCAGCTTGGTAGCTCGATGCTGCCCTTCTCCAACTGTTCTTCATCACCTTTCAGCGAGGGTGCCACACAACGTTCCCGTACTCAAGGTGCGGGCGAATCACTGATTTGTACAGTAGTGGTAATGAGAGAAAATCGAGCACGGTGAAGCCTCTCCGAAGCAGTGCCAACAGCCTATTCGCCTTATCAACTTGAATGCTCACATGACCACTGAATTTGAATTCGTTGTCTACATTGACACCAAGGTCTTTTTCAATTACACAAGTCTCTAGAGTGATCTCATCAGTGCCTGACCTCATACTGTACTGTGCTGGCTGACTCTGTTTGCCTATATGCATGACTTTGCACTTGCCCGCATTGAAGCGGAGCTGCCATAAATCGGACCAGAGCTGTAGTCTATCAAGGTCGTCCTGCAGGACATCAGCATTGTCTGGGGACTTTGGCGAACAGTTTAGTGTCGTCCGCGAAAAGGAAACTAGTTGAGTGGACGGCCTCAGGCAGATCGTTCACAAAGCAGACGAAGAGAAACGGGCCAAGTACGCTCCCCTGAGGAATGCCCGAGAGCACGTCCCCCCACGAAGACTCTGTTCCGTTGAGAACAACACGCTGTTTTCGTCCCACAAGGAAGTTTTTCACCCATGCAAGTAGATGGCCTCTGATACCATATCCTTCCATTTTTTTCAGTAATCGTTCGTGTGGTACAGTATCGAACGCTTTCGCGAAATCAAGGTATATGGCATCTACAGCGCCCTCATCCTCAAGTATTCTCGTCCACAAGTCTAAGACAGCTATCAGGTTAGTTGAACAAGAGCGACCACTGATGAAACCATGCTGACATGAACTGAACAGGTTATTTGCCTGAAGTGCTCAATGAAGGGATCACGCAAAATGGATTCTAGAATCTTGCAGCACACACATGTGAGGCTAACAGGTCTGTAGTTCCCGGGGGTTGTCTTTTTACCTTTCTTGAAAATAGGAGATACATGTGCTATTTTCCACTCGCTGGGCAGGGCGCCCTCTTGGATAGACCTGTTCATGATGATGGCCAGTGGAACAGACAATTCTTCTGCACACGCCTTCAGCACAGATGGGGGGACACCATCTGGGCCCATAGCTTAGCCAGGGACCAACTTCTGAAGTTTCTTTCTCACCTCATCTTCTGAGATGTTCACATTTTCAAGTGGCTGTTCAAAACCTCTCTCTAAAAACTCTGGCACATTACCGGTGTCTTCCTCTGTGAACACTGAACAAAAGAAGGAGTTCAGTAAGTCGGCTTTCTCACTATTGCTGCTGGCCACTGAGCCATCGTCTCTAATTAAGTCTGCAACGCCAGATCTGGTATTTAACTTACTCTTTGCATATGAGAAAAAAGCTTTTGGGTTGTCCTTGATTCCTGCGCTATCTTTCTTTCAAGGTCTCTGACAGCCTTCCGGCACTCCCATTTTGCCTGATTTCTAGCCTTGGCATACTCCAGATAGTCTCCACCATCTCTTGTTTCCATATACCTCTTAAAGGCAGCATATTTCTTCTTGACCTTTGCAAACACTTTTTCATTCATCCACAGTTGCTTCTTCTTTTTTTCTGAGCCAGGTCTAGTTTTTGGAATGAAATCATCCATACAGTTTTTCACCTTCCCGGTAAACACTGACCAAGCCTCCTCACATGATGTATTTTCGAGAGCTGATTTCCAGTCTACAGACCCCATGCACTTCTTAATCTCTTCCATGTTGGCTTTCTCAAGTATAAACCTTGGAGGGTTCACTTTGCTCTGGTTTGTGTAACAGTCCAAATCAAACATCAATGTTGAGTGGTGGCTCTTACGAGTGGTTGCTCATAGCATATGTCACCAATCATACCCTCTTCATTCGTAAGAACTAAATCGAGAGTGTTTGCAGTCTGACCAGGTGTATAGTGAGTAGGCTCGAATACATGCTGGTGCAATAAACAGTCTCTAAAACCTTCTACAAATGACGCGCCCAGGGGGCTTTCACAAGCGCAGTTTTCTGACCACTTAACATCCGGCAGATTGAAATCTCCACAGATAAGCACGTGTGAGAAGTTCTTCGAACACGCATTCTTCAAGTCTGAGATCAAATCTTCATTGTTCTGAGCTACACTGTTGGGAGACCTATAGACACACCCTGTCAGTAACTTGTCATTCCCTGCCAAGCGTACTTCACACCAGCAGGATCCATCACCACACAGGCATCATTTATGTCACTTTGCACTGCTTTCAGATCAGTTTTGGTGTAAATCAGAACACCCTTTTACAGTAGAAAGGTTTGTAAATGTTTCATAACCTTGAATCTGAAGTTCACAAGTTTGTATTGGCACTACAGTGTTCTTCGGCACAACTTCTGTAACGCAGATTATATCTGGACAGTGAAGGGCTATCAACACTGCTAGTTCCTGTCTCTTATTCATAAGGCAGTCTGCATTTGAGTACAGGACTTTCAGTTTGTTGCCAGGAAACATTGCACTATCGTTTCTAGCATCAAGACCCTTGCCATTATTTCCACAACCACTATTTACACTATGTACAGTATCATTCCGCTGAGCAGCTACTCTTGGCCTTCGACCTCCCCTTCGGGAGCTCGAGGCCTTGCTCGTGCGGTGTTGACCACCTTCCCCCTGCGGATCAACCATTTTGCATTCTCCCCTTTCTCCACGGATTCTTCCTGTCGTTGGTTCTTTAGTTTCACCAGAGCCCTTCTCTCGTCTCTCTCTAAAGGGGTCATGTCCCTGCTAACAAAAGTATCACTGCCTTGCAGCTTCTTGGCTGACCTCTGAATCTTCACACAATCGTCGTGTTGCTTGAACCTAACCCTCAGTGGTCTAGGCGAATCTCCCTTGCTACCAAGGCGCACAGGTTGCTGAAAGTCACACTCAGTGACTTCCATAGTCTGTAGAACCCTCTTGACTTGTTCAGTGTCATCACCAATTCTGCCTTTCGGCTCCAGCTTTTCACTCTCGGGGAGGTTGAAAAAGATCAAGTTCTGTTTTCTCAGCTCTCTCTCATTCATCTCTGAGACACTCTGTGAGGTACTTTCATTTAGTTTCATATCTACTTTCTCAGCAATGCCTGTATTAAATGCCTCCTGTTTCTCTTTGAAGTCTCTAAAGTCATTTCCCTGGTCAGTCAGTATCCCTTCTACATTAACTAGCCTAGCTTCAAGCTCATCATTCTTGTCCTTGAGAGACTGTACCATTCTCAATACATCTAGGGCCTTAGGATTGCAGACATTACAGAACCAGTGGGAGCTGGCCCCGCATAATGTTATGGCACTGAGCACTTCAGCTGATAACCCCTGGCAACCAGCATGGTACCATTTGGCACAATATTCACAGAGTATTCCATTTGATTTCTTAGTTACAACTTTGTCACAGGTGCCACATTTATTCCTTGTGGACATGCCAGTGCTACTGGCTTGTAAATTGTCATCCGCGTTCTGGGAGGGACGCCTACTGTTGTCATTCATACTCATAGTTCTTAGCACGCTTAGGCACTTAACTCAAAAACCAAGGGGTCAGCACAACAGTACGGTCAGGGAAAGTTGTTTCCTAAACTGGCGTATGCAGTAAAAACACTTGTGACAACACGTCAGATTCTAATTGCTGGAGACTCGATCAGGGTGTAATCACAACACAGTTCGACACTAGCTACAGCTACAGCGGCCGGTGGCCAGAAGAAAAAAAAAGGAAAATGGGCTCACTCGATTTCCAGCAGATCGAAAGACGCGCGCGCCGCCATCTTGATTTTGCTCAGGCGACTGGACCAAAAGTTGCTCAGAAACACAATTTTCTCTCTTATGATCCGCAGAGGAATAAACTGTCTCAACCTTTTATGATTTCGTACAACGTTACGCAGGTTGCTATCGCTCCAAAGATACTTCCACTCGAAAAGCTCTAGGAGAACCGATGCTGACACGAATGCAGGTGTCGAGATTTTCTATTTTTCGTTTGTGTAATGGCAAAAGTCTCTCTTCCCTGTGTCGACACTCCGACATGCAATGTCTATGGCTACAATTTAACTGTGTATTGTCTCTGCACTGTTCCAAATATAAACCAGCTTCGAGGCCGGCATCAAGAAAGAACAGACTCACTTCACTCCCAGCAAACGAAAGGTGCGGTCGTCGCCATCTTGGAGCTTACACCAGCAGTGGCTAAACCAAAAGTCATCTCAAACTCCTTTTCTTCTTCCGTACTCGGGAAACCACAAATTCTCTCAACGGAAAATGAGCTTATACAATACTCTGCAAGTTTTTGACACTATTCTCCACCCAGGACTCACACAAGCACACACACACACACACACACACACACACACACACACACACACACACACACACACACACATACACTCACACATGCACACACACACACACCCTTACTCACTCACAACCATAGGTTAGCAGGGGTGGAGTCAATCAATGAAGGGAACCTATTGATATGGTGGAGTATGAGCGGCCGCCCCTTCAGCATACATGTGTACTGGGTCTAGTATTTCTGACAGTTGTACATCAAGTTTACAATCCTTGAAAATCAATGTTTTGTCTCAGAATGTGTCGATTTTTTTCCTTCTTACTTAAGAACTATATGAACCTGGAGAAATGATTTTCTGATGATAACTGTAGGTGTA
Source organism: Conus ventricosus (assembly GCA_018398815.1). Taxonomy (NCBI): domain Eukaryota; kingdom Metazoa; phylum Mollusca; class Gastropoda; order Neogastropoda; family Conidae; genus Conus; species Conus ventricosus. The sequence goes on along the minus strand of CM031599.1, from coordinate 6,529,785 downwards.
GCTTTTGCCTGCATTTCATTGTTTCATGAATGACATAGGATGATATGGCAGCTGAAGACTGGAATGTTATGATACTTCATGCTAAAAGATTTTTTTCTTTATCAAGGAATTGTAGCGGTGCAGTGGTTTAGCACTGAAAAGCTTCCTTGGTGCGGTTGTTATGTGGTCGTCGTTATGCTTGGAGTGATGCAGTGGCTGAGAATTTACACAATGGTGCCTTCCTCTAGTTTTCGTGACAGTAAGTCTGTTTGGCATTTACTTGTTCCAGTGATGTTCAAGCTTTTTTTTTTTATTTATTTATTTTTTTTTACATTTAAAGACAATGGTTTTGTAACAAATCAGCAATTAAAAAGAAAATCATACTTGCAATGTTTTCATACCTGTCTTTACAGATAAAATCATATTACTGTTTCTGTCATATTAGTTTTAATGGTGAGATTAACAACAGTCACATAAGCAAAATTCTCACCGATTAAGTTGGAGTTCAAGCCAAGAACTGATCAAGTACAATTATCTGGTTGAGCTTTAGAGATAAGGAATATTTTGGAATATTTGCCTGGATTTTAATTTTTGTCTGTTTTTTTTTAGATTAGGAATTTTTTTTTGAATATTTGCCTGGATTTCAATTTTTGTCTCTTTTCTTCTGTTTGTTTGTTGTTGTTTTTTCCTTCAAAGATGATTTAAAAAAAAGAAGGACATTTCACAATACAAATCAGGCATGCCATGTACATATTAGTATACATACAGCAATATGATTTAACAAAATATGACTTTATGAATGTCATTTTGTGGAAATGTACACTAGGACAAACATACAGCAATATAAATACAATAATTTACAAACATGATTTTATGTAGATGTACACCAGTATCATTTAAACTGAATTTTATTTTCATTAACAGATTCGTTCAACCATTATGATTTTGTCACTCGGATGCAGTTGAAATCTGTGTTGTATGTTACTTGACATTGTACGAGTCGATGTCAGAAAGGCTCACCGTCTTTTATTTATTACTTTCATTTCAACTGGCCATCAATTGCAGTACATGGCACACCTTAGCAGTCTGAGTTGCTCATTTTGTCAGATAACCCCCTCTTCATTACTTCATCTCTGTTAACGCATGTGTGAGCCTTTTATTTTTAACGCCCCCCCCCCCCCCCCCCCTCGCCTCCGTACCCAAGAAACAATGTAATCTCTTATTGCTCGTTCAGTTATGCTGAAACCAAATTAACACAGAAATTGGACTTGCAAAGTAGAAGCATGTGTATTGAAACGTGAAAGAAAAAAAAAAGGACGATCCAACCTTGTTAATGGTGATTGTATACCCCATTTATATAATGGATTCTCCTTCTAGATTAATGTGTTAACTGTGTCGTTTGCCTTCAGATAGGCATCCTCCTGTATGATGTTTCATTCATCAAGGTTACTTATAATTGAAAAAAATACATGTTCATTATTATTATTAAACCATAATTTGACATCTTACACTTTACGTTTTGTGTATAGTTTAATATGTTTTGTGTATTGTAACTAATGTAGTTGATAGCATGTGTTTGTTCAACATCCAGAAAAAAGTTATCATCATGTTTACAATTTCTATGTACGTTTCAGGGCTCATTGTGTACATATTCAAAATCATTACTTAATTTACACGAGTCACTTTTAGTGTCTGTGTGCCTTTGTAATTAATAGAAACTTGTGAACTGTCCCAAAGCACAATGTTAGATGTACATTTTTGTTTCCTTCCTTTGCCTGTAATCTGAATTTTGTGTGCGTGCTTGTAATATCTTTGCTGACACAAAACTGGTTTCTACAGTTTTTTACAGAAAAAAGAAAAATAATAAGTAACTGACTGCTTTGAAATTGATAACTGTGTTGAGCTTATCTGTAGCGTGCTCAAGAACTTTGCATTTTCTTACTGATGCCACTAGTAACGGTCAACTAAAACAAGAATATATGAAAATGAAATAAAGAGCTAAAGAATTGTTTACTTTAGTTATATCATTTCGTGTTTACAGTAAGTGATTGTGTGTGACTGTGTGTGTGTGTGTGTGTGTGTGTGTGTGTGTGTGTATGCATGTACATGTGTGTGTGTGTGTGTGTGTGTGTGTGTGTGTGTGTGTGTGTGTGTGTGTGTGTGTGTGTGTGTGTGTGCATGAGTGTGTAAGTGCACACGTGTACATGTGTGTGTGTGTGTGTGTGTGTGTGTGTGTGTGTGTGTGTGTGTGTGTGTGTGTGTGTGTGTGTGTGAGTGTGTGTGTGTATGCATGTACATGTGTGTGTGTGTGTGTGTGTGTTTGTGTGTGTGTGTGTGTGCACGAGTGTGTAAGTGCACACGTGTACGTGTGTGTTGTGTGTGTGTGTGTGTGTGTGTGTGTGAGTGCTCATGCATAGGTGTGTGTGTGTGTGTTTATACATGCGTATTAGTGTGTGTGTGTGTGTGTGTGTGGTGTGTATGTGTGTGTTGTGTGTGTGTGTGTGTGTGTTGGCATACACTACGTACAGGTGTATATACATGTATCTGAAATGCAAAAGACAAGCCAGGAAACAATGAAAGTCAGGACAGTAAATGTCAATAGTATCTCATTCCCTGACACAGACATGGAGTGTAGAAAGAAGGATAGCCGGCTGTGGCCAGAACGCTTCACTAACCTGTCTGTCAATTTGCATTCAGAGATGTTTCCACAAGCATTTGGGAAGCATACATCCAATCAAAAAATTTCTGTATGTGATTACTGGCAAACAGAAGTAAAAGATCATGACAAGAAAAGTGAAATTGATTGCAGTGTTGCAGGACGGGGAAGGGCGAGAGGGGGAGGGAAGGGTGGAAAGCCAAAATAGAAATAAGCACTGAGACAAAGTCCAAACAAAACAAGAAAATATATTGAGCTTGCACTAATAACGCGGCCAGTTCAGCATGCAAGGGCAACAACTTTCGATGACATGTATCTGTAGGAAGAATATGGTGGCTTGCTTGCTTATCTCCCTTTGCATTCCTGTGTCTGAATGTCGCGTCTATATTGGTGTCTACAAGGTTGGAATAGAAGTCAAGAATTGATCTCATGAAATCTGTTTTTTGGAGACTGGAAATTTAAACACCATATACAACCCAGACACGCACGCACAGACACTTGCTGTTACATTTTATTAGTTGACAGGTACAACACTATACAAAGTATAATTACTCTATGTGGTGAAAGAAACAAAGAAACAAAACAGAAATTGCAAACAAACAAAAAAGAAAAAAAAAAGAAAAAAAAGAGAGAGAGAGAGAATGATAAGTAATCCAGAATTATATGATTTATTGGCATTTGTTAAATTGTAGCTAAATCTTCACCTTCTCTGTTAAACTAGGATGGTTATAGGTAATATGGAATCACTTGTACTTCTTTCAAATAACAACAATCATATCAGTACACCTGTAAAAAAGTGTTTTGTGCATGTACATACACCAAAAAAAAAAATTATCACAGTCTTCGGGCATTGCATAGTGATGATTGTAACAATAAAAGGCATATGTGAAATATCACAGCAAAAAACAGAAATCAATCTCTTTGGCGGGTGACAGTGGTAGAGCAGTTTAAAGTCTCACACACAACACTGCAACTTTATTTCATTAGTCACTGATAAACTGAGAAGGTGGGAGATGGGGGTGGGGGTGGGGAAAACAGGGGCATGGAAGACTTAACTCCAGGCAAATGCAAATGTCAGACATTTTGAGAATACATGAAAACCCACAAACATATTGCTGCATACAAAGGGATGGAAGACAGTTCAATGGCAAAATGTGGAAAGAAAAACCACCTTTTAATTTGTAGTATCCACACTATTATATGCAGAAGTAAGAAAAAAAAATGAAGAGACAAACTATACTTTGTTGTCTTGTGAATTACAGAGTAGACAAAAAAGATAACCACAGAAACAGAAAAACAACAACCAAACAGCAATATCAAAACAAATGCTATCTCAGTTAAATGCAGAACAAAGCATAAGGAAAACGTCTGTCATGCATAGTTTGTCTTCATTTTGACCTTTTTGTATACCTGACTTTGTAAAACATATCCATTCGTTTAATTATCACCAGACGAAGACTAAGAGGTCGAAACGCGTCGTGTTTTGTCTTGTAACTCGTTTGTCCACGTTCTCTGGGCGTTGCTAACATTTATTTAAGATTTGTTTAGATTTCCGCCTGCAGTCGTCTCGCTTTGCAACTAGATATATCCTTTCATCTTTTCATTTTCTCTCTTTTTCTTTTTTTTTTCCTTTTTCTTTTTCTTTTTGTTTGTTTGTTTCATTCCTAATTCTCCTGATCTTTTTTTCTCACCTAAGTCCCAAACACCTGATGAAAAACTATTTATGTCAACCTGAATATATCATACTTGAGTGTGTGTGTGTGTGTGTGTGTGTGTGTGTGTGTGTGTGTGTGTGTGTGTGTGTGTGTGGTGTCCATTACAAATTACAAATGAATGCACTGTTTTTGGCCAGCTTCTTCTCATTGTCCATGTTCGTTAAGTCCTAGCGGCCCTTACACACTATCCGCCATTTGTCAAGCCTGTTGAAGCGGAGGTAAGGTTTTAAAACATTGTGTCCTGGCAGTGGTAAAACAATGGTTTCCTTCAGGATGGAACTGGTCATCAAAACCTAATTTCTTTCACTTTGTCATGTCTTTCAAGGCTGAACTAGTGATGGCCTGTACTTGTTTTCATCTTACATTCAGCTGTTCAACAGATAAAGGCAATTTCTCCTTAAGTGAGTATACAGACTTGATTTTCTAGGAGGTGTTGATATCCCTATCTTTCTGGAGACTGGATAAACAAGTGAATTATGCAATCTTTTATTCATGTAGGATAAACAAGTGAATTATGCAATCTTTTTATTCATGTACCAGTTAAAAGTGTGAATATGAAAACTACAAAATGCACTGATTAAAAAAAACAAAATAAAAACCCTTCTTACTAAAACACTCAAATAAGTTCATTATGTGTTAATGTATCATGAAAAAAATATTCCCTACACCCTCAACAAAAAAAGAAAGAAGAACCAACAACATAAATGCGTGCAACTTCTTATAACAGTAACTAAACTGACATTTCAATTCCATACTCAAATTAAAGGCAAGTCTGGTTTAGTTGAGGGGCAAGAACATCATGGAAAACTTGCAGAATTATTAGCACTCAGTTCAACAGATTAAGGAAGCAAGGAAGACCAAGAAACACCTGGAGATGGGACCTGGAATCGGACACCAGGCAGATGGGTTACAGCTGGAGCAAATTAGAAAGATTGCCCACGACCGTGGATGTTGGCGGGCTGTTGTTGATGGCCTATGCTCTGGCAAGAGCAATGGGCCTAAGTAAGTAAGTTCAACAGATTAACATTCAAAAAGTCTGTGACTTATGGAGCAACACCTAGTAATTCATTTACTTGAATATATTGGAGGTTGGGATTATAAGGGTTGAAAGGTAAAGTGAGATCAGCCCCAATCCCTTATCCTAAGTGCTCCTAGAGAATTTGATATACCATGTACACTGTTCCAAACCAAACCAATGGGGAAAAAATCCCCAAGAGTGGGACATGGGGTCTTAGAAAAGGAAAGATTGAGTGAGAAGAACAAAGGGAGTATGGGGGGTTTACAAGGACAGAAGTGGAAGAGAGAGAGAGAGAGGGGGTGGGGGTGGGGAGAGAGAGAGAGAGAGAGAGAGAGAGAGAGAGAGAGAGAGAGAGAGAGAGAGAGAGAGAGAGAGAGAGAGAGATTCCATTTGTAAAAAGTCAGTAAAATATATTGCTCTTATTGCTTACAGACCTTCAATGCACAATCTTTATAAGATTCAAGACATTAAGAGAATATCAAATGCTGTAAGAGAAAAAGAATCAGGTAGCAGCACATAATGAAACTAAACAGATAAAACTGTCAAATAAGCCACACATGGCAATGACAAACCAACCAACCTAGGAATTCATTACAGGAAACATTGGGCAAAAACAATAGTATTCATCGTGTCCACTTCTCTGGAAAGTGTATCTGTGTTTATATCATGCCCTTTTAAGCGCTAATGCATTCACATCATTCTTACAAACTGCAAAAATACCACCTTCTTCGTTCACTCCTGAGCCTGTGTCTATATTCATGTGGTTCTTTAAAAAAAAACCACAATTTCAGTATATCTGTATGCGATCAAAATCACAGTTGTTGTTATTTTTGTTATGCGGTACACTTCACATGAAATTATAATGATCATTATGTAAAAAATACATAAATAAAATAAACAAAAGGACTGATTATGCCCAGAAGAATACGGGATAAAGTTACATTCAAATATGTCTTTACAAATATCAACAGGGCTAACTGAACTCTGTATTCTGACTTCTGTATTCTGACTTTGTCTGAGGACAAACCTGTCTCCATAACATTGTAATACTGATTTCGCTTTAAAAAAAGAAGAAAAAAAAGCGGATATCGAGATGTGTACATTTTTTTTTCTGAGACCATTATATAATCAACAGGTCTCTGGTCAAACAAATGGTTAAAATATACTGTCACTTGGACGGTCTTACACAGGCCCATTCCACAGAACTAAGGTCGACATCTGAAGTTTGTATCCATTGTCTGGAATGCTTCTGACAATCACAGGAAGCTGACAGTGCTCTGAATGCCTTTCATCTTTTTTGCTTCTGGTTGTGAGACGATTTGCCATACCTTTTCTTCCTGATTGTTACAGTGATTTTCATGGTTGTCTGTGATTGATGTGAGATTAAACAATGAAAGTTACCTATTTGTTGTTTGTATTCTAAGGAATAAATGTGTTAAGCTGAATAAATATTGCGACTCGTAATGCATGAGTGGGAAAATTTGTTTACAAGAAAAAAAAGTGTTAATCTTTTCACCATATTACAAATAAGTAAAGGGAAAAGGTGGAAACGAGTACAGCAGTCACTACTTTATTTTTCTGTATATTACAAATAGTTCAGCCAGTCACAAGTTGATGCATATTGATGTAAGGGGTGAGATTTTGCACATTGGGTATTTTGGCCAGAATCTGGATCTTTTGTATTCTCTAATTAGCAGATATTGTATTTTTAATGGAGATTCAGGAGAAAGGACAGTTTTATATACTTTGAATGAAAATGAGAAACTTTGCATTTTTCATGCTTCTTCTTTAGAAGGGAGATTCATTTTTACTCCTGAACGAATTGGAAGTATATCTCTTGAAGGAGTTTCTGTATTTTCCCTATGATCAGTTCAACTTTCATAGATGCTGGCTATAAGCTAATATCTCATAGAATCAGATTTTGGACTTTTCTGGGTTTTTTTTTCCAGAACTAGAGATGTAGCATGCATAACTGGTTTAGGAGAATGGCTATTCTTCTTCTTCATTCACTAAGACAGGAACCCCAGAGGCACTGATGAAGGCTGCTGTTTGGCGGAGGCCCTCCAGTGATACATAAAGCTGTGTTGGCAGGCCAGGTATCTGCCCTTAGCTTTTCATGTGTAGGACAGTACTGCAGGAAGTGTTCCACTGTCATTTGGGCTGCACCGCACGGGCAATTGAAGACTTGCCAATGTGGAAAGGCCATTCTTAAATACAGTAGGGGCAGGAATATTGTCTATGACAAGGGGCATATTATGACATTAAAGTTTATTGCAGTTTTAAAGCTGAGTATTAGGGAGCAACATCATTTTCAGAAGAATGGGCAGCTGTTGTTGGATTATTTCATGCTGGAGGCGAGAGAATTTCTGCAGAATTTGGATCTACATTAACTTGGGTCTGGGCCTGGGGGGTCCTCCAAAAGCCGGCTGAAGGATTACCCATGCTTCAGTTGATCCTGGGGCTGGAATGTCCTATGTGGAGCTAGACAATATCTGCACTTTCATTGCTATCAGATGCAGCCATTCCTCTGGCTGTTCCGCCTTGGTCTGGAACTTAACATCAACTTAATCAAGAGCAGGTCTGTCCTCAGGTGTTTTGGAAGCATCTGAAACTGCTGCTGAAGCTTCAGCATTTTACTGCTGTTATGGTCCATTTGAGCACTGACTCCTCCCATTTTGGTGTTTGGGGCTTGCCATCACTTGCTGAGGACAACTCTGTTCTAGCACTGTCTCCTCCCCTTTGGGTGTTTGAGGTTTGCCATCATCTGTTGTGGAGAACTTCACCTCCTCTAGAAAGACGGTCAGCATGTCCTCTTCATCAGCTGTGTCTTCAGGGACTTTGGTTGGCGAGGGGGTGTATCCTCAGGCAGTCCAGCAGCTTTCTGACCCTCAGCTTCAGGTGATGACTCTGAGTTTGTGGCTGGATTTTCTTGTTGTTTGGGTGAGGTTTCAACATTTGCTTCAACAATCTGACACTCTGGAGTTTCAGTGGTTGTCACAAGTTCAGGTGCTGACAAAATTTCTGGAGGTGCAATCTCTGGCTGTTTTTTCTGTCTGACGACTGGCTGGTGGCAGTCCTCCATCCTGAGGAGATACAGCCGGTGCTGCTGATGTTGCTTTGCTTCCATCTCCAGCCACGGCTGTGACTGAAGAGGATACTTCCTGTCCACCTGCAGACACAGATCCTTCAGTCTGCTGTTGACTGTCGGCAGAGGGCAATTCAGATTCTTCACGCACAGACTGGACAGTTTCTGTTTCCTGTTGTGCACTCTGTGGGGTATAGACTTCCTGCTGTTCACAGTGTGGTCTGTCTGACTCCTCCTGTCCACGTGCTTCTTGTTGACAGATTTCTGTCTCTTGTTGGTTGTTTCCAGATGACTCTTCAACCTTTTGCCCACCATTTACGGAAGGTGGTCTTTCTGATTCCTGTTCCTTTGAGGATTGTCTTTCCATCTGTGCAGATGATGGTCTTTCCATTTTCTGCTGTGCAGAAGATGGTCTTTCTGTTTCCTGCTGTGTAGAGGATGGTCTTTCTGTTTCCTGTTGTGCAGAGGATGGTCTTTCTGTTTTCTGCTGTGCAGAGGATGGTCTTTCTGTTTCCTGCTGTACAGAGGATGGTCTTTCTGTTTCCTGCTGTGCAGAGAATGGTCTTTCTGTTTCCTGCTGTGCAGAGAATGGTCTTTCTGTTTCCTGTTGTGCTGATGTCGGTCTTTCTGTTTCCTGTTGTGCTGGTGTTGGTCTTTCTGTTTTCTGATGTGCAGATAATGGTCTTTCTGTTTCCTGCTGTGCAGAGGATGGTCTTTCTGTTTCTGAGTGCTGATGTTGGTCTTTCTGTTTCCTGTTGTGCAGAGGTGGTTTTCTGTGTCCTGCTGTGCAGAGATGGTCTTTCTGTTTCTGCTGTCAGATGATGGTCTTTCACTTTTCTGCTGTGCAGAGGATGGTCTTTCTGTTTCCTGCTGTGCAGAGATGGTCCTTCTATTTCCTGGCATGCAGATGATGGTCTTTCACTTTTCTGTTGTGCATAGGATGGTTGTTTCTGTTTCCTGTTGAGCAGATATGGTCTTTCTGTTTCCTGCTGTGCAGAGGATGGTCTTTCTGTTTCTTGCTGTGCAGAGGATGGTCTTTCTGTATCCTGCTGTGCGATGATGGTCTTGTCTGTTTCCTGCTGTGCAGATGATGGTCTTTCACTTTCCTGCTGTGCAGAGGATGGTCTTTCTGTTTCCTGTTTAGCAGATGACTGTCTTTCGTTTCCTGCTGTGCAGAGGATGGTCTTTCTGTTTCCTGCTGTGTTTAGCAGATAATGGTCTTTCTGTTCTGTGTGCTGATGTTGGTCTTTCTGTTTCCTGTTGAGCAGATGCAGTCTTTCTGTTTCCTGCTGTGCAGAGGATGGTCTTTCTGTTTCTGCTGTGCAGATAATGGTCTTTCTGTTCAGTTTCCTGTTGTGCAGATGATGGTCTTTCCCGTTTCCTGTTGTGAAGATGATGGTCTTTCTGTCTCCTGGCTGTGCTTGCCTGCCTGATCTTTCTGTTTTCTGCTGTGCAGATGATGGTCTTTCCATCTCCTGCTGTGCAGAGGAAGGTCTTTCTACTTTCCTGCTGTGCAGATGATGGCCTTTCTGTTTCCTGCTGTGTAGATGATGGTCTTTCTACTTCCTTTGTGCAGATGATGGTCTTTTCTGTTTTCCTGCTGTGCAGATGATGGTATTTCCACTTCTGCTGTGCAGAGAAGGTCTTTCTACTTCCTTCTGTGCAGATGATGGTCTTTCTGTTTCCTGCTGTGTAGATGATGGTCTTCTACTTCCTTCTGTGCAGATGATGGTCTTTCTGTTTCCTGCTGTGCAGATGATGGTATTTCCACTTCCTGCTGTGCAGATGTTGGTCTTTCTGTTTCCTCTGTGCAGATGATGGTCTTTCTGTTTCCTGCTGTTCAGATGATGGTTTTCACTTTCTGTCTGTGCAGATGATGGTCTTTCTGTCTCCTGCTGTGCAGATGATGGTTTTCACTTCCTGCAGTGCAGATGATGGTCTTTCTACTTCCTGCTGAAAGAGATGATGGTCTTTCTGCTTTCTGCTGTTCAGATGATGGTATTTCCACTTTCTGCTGTGCAGATGATGGTCTTTCTGTCTCCTGCTGTGCAGATGATGGTCTTTCTGTTTCCTGCTGTGCAGATGATGGTCTTTCTGTTTCCTGCTGTGCCGAGGATGGTCTTTCTATTTCCTGCTGTGCAGAGGATGGTCTTTCTGCTTCCTTTTGCACAGAAGATAGTAATTCTGTTTCCAACTGCACAGTTTCCTTTTGTAGAGAGGGTGGCCTTCCAGTTTCTGTTTGTACAGATGGGATCCGTCTGTTTCCTGTTGTACAGAGGATGATCTTTCCATTTCTTGTTGTGCAGAAGAATATGTTTCTGTTTCTGGTCCACTGAAGGGAGTTCTTCCATTTCTTGTTGAGCAGGAATGGGTATTTCTGATTCATAATGCATAACTGGGGCACTTTGTTCTTTTTCCTGGTTATCAACAGAAGTCAGCCTTTCTTTTTCCTTCTGAGCTTCCACTAAAGATGATGTGCCTGTTTCTTGCTGACTGTTCATGGCTTCTGGTAAACTGCCTTGCTCTTTTCAACATGTTGGTGTTTTCTTGTTGCCCATCTTCACGAGGAATGTCTGATCGTGCAGACTGTTGTTCAGACTGCAGACTGTTTGCACACGGAGGTCTTGCTGATTCTTCTTGACTAATAATAGAGGGTGGTCTCTCTTTCTCTGATCTCTGACTGTCACAGAAGGCGGTCTCTCTTTCTCTGATCTCTGACTGGTCACAGAAGGGGTCTCTCTTTCTCTGATCTCTGACTGGTCACAAAGAGGGTGCTCTCTTTCTCTGATCTCTGACTGGTCACAGAGGCGGTCTCTCTTTCTACTGAATCTCTGACTGGTCACAGAAGGGGTCTCTCTTTCTCTGATCTCTGACTGGTCACAGAAGGCAGTCTCTCTTTCTCTGATCTCTGACTGGTCACAGAAGGGGTCTCTCTTTCTCTGATCTCTGACTGGTCACAGAAGGCGGTCTGTTTATGTCAGATCTTTGACTGGTCACGGAAGGGGGCCTGTCTTCTTGCTGAGTTTCATAACTGCTTGACATTTCCTCTTTAGACTGAGACATGACAGTCCCTGTTTGCTCAGGCTGAGGCTGACCATTGACAGTCAGTCCTCTTTTCTCTGATGTCTGACTGCTAACAGAAGCAGGCCTATTTCTGTCAGATCTTTGACTGTTAACAGAAGAAGGCCTTGTCTCTTTCGGTCTCTGGTCGTTCTGAGGACTGGTGTCCTGTTGTGCCAAGTTAAAAGATTTTATGCTTGAGGCTGGGGAGGCTGGATGGCTGGTGGCTTCAATCTTTTGGTACATTTCCCCTGTCTGTGAGTTTGTCATCTCCAGAGCAGGCAATCTTCGAGCTCGTTTCACATTTCCACGGATCCATCATCAGAGCTGGGGGCTGATGGGTGATCGCTGGGTAAAGGGCAGCTTGACCTGGCAGAATTGATGTCAATCACCACTTCTGTGCTTTCTGGACGTTTGTATGGAAGGGTGCCTGGGTGGGGTGTTTGTGAGGTAGTACTTGCCGAGCTGCACCTGGATGAATGGGATCTATTGGATGATGATGACATTCTGCGTCCTTTGTTCTCTGTCTTAGGGGGCTCATCAGAGACTGGCTTTTTCACAGGGCCATTAAGCAGAGGATGCTTGCATTCAGAAGCAGATCTGGCTCTTTGTGGGGACCCAGCTCCATAGAAGGAGGTTTTACTTTGGGCTGAAGCATGTGCTTTATTTCTTTATCAGGAAAGCCCGCACCATACAGTGACTTTTTACTCTGGGCTGATGACGGTCTCCCCTTGATGTCCTGGGCTGAACCAGTGCTACGATGAGATCTCTCTGTAGACTGGGGAATGTCCACACTCTGCAGAGATGTCCTGCTTTGAGCAGATGGAGGTCTCTCTCTGTGTCTCTCTAGATGATCCATGCTCTGCACAGATGTTCTACTACAGACAGAAGCAGGCCTGCTGATGTCTTGATCACATTCATGCAGACTGCCTTGACGTTGTTCTGCCCTTCTTTGAATGGACTCACCATCCTTTGAAGCCTTTCTGCTGGAGGTATTTGGAAAATCTTGCATTATGTCTGATGTTTGGGCAACTCCGTCCTGGACATCAACTGAAGACATCATGTTTATTTCGTTCCTCTGACCATCACCTTTTTCTATGAAGGACTTGGAGATTCTGCTTTCAGAGGACTGAGGACGACTCCTCTGTGCTTTCTGGCTAGCGTCAGATCTTCTGGAGCATTGTGATGTGCCTGATGGAGGCCTTTTGATGACTGGCTTATTACTGGTGGACATGCTGGAAACAGAAGGCGTCCTGCTGAGAGAGCCAGCTTCAATATCCACCCCTGCATGTGTTTGTGGTAGGCTACTACCAGAACTGACGACATTCCCAGCTACTGAGCCAGACAATTCAACAGAGAAACGCTTCCCAGGAGAGTAACTGCTTTCAACAGTTTTGGTCGAGTAAATGAGATTGCCTGGCTCTGAATTGGCTTGACTGATAAGAGAGGCAGATCTCGTGTGCAGCTTGGGTAAGTGAACGCTTTGACCCTTGCTGATGCTGCCACTAGAAATGGATGCAGGGTCGCCAGGAATGCTTCTGTTGACACCTTCATCTTCTCCCCTGCTGCTGTTAGCAGTGATGCAGTATCAAGAGCCCGGAGCACTGGACTGCAAGAAAGACATGTTCCCTCGAGAGCTTCCTGAGGAGCCTGGACGGGGAGGCCTGTAAAGCAGAGGCTCCTGTGACATCTTGAGTGAAGGTTCAATGCGGGGACTAGATGCATGTGCCATCTCCTCTTGGGGCTGAGGGCTCTCTTGGCTATGGGGCTTTGTAACAGGACTTGTTTCCACTGCCAACGGAGCTGCTCCTGACGTTTGGCTGCCTGTGGGTGTGGCAGGCTGCGAGTCTTCGGTGCTCATTTCCCCTCTAACATCTCTTGGTGACTTGGACGGCGTCGATGGCTTAGAAGGCTCCGTTTCTTTTTCACTTCTTCTGGATCGTCTACTGCTCCGTGAAGAGGATCGATGTTTCTTCTTCTCCTTCTTCTCCCCTTTTTCTGAGGGAACAGTCTTAGTGGTTGTTTCCATTGCGGCCGAGTTGCTGACGGTAACTGATTCATTTTCAGAGCCTGATTTGTCACAGGAAGCTGGAGTCTCACTGACAACTTGCTTTTCCCTGGTTGTTGGTTCTTCGTTCGATGCACTGGGAGCCATTTCTTCACTGGTTGTTTGCTTCTCATTAGTAGCTGGAGTTTCCTCAGTTAGTGTTTTCTGACTGGTAACAGATCTTTTGCTAGAGGCTGACTTTTCACTTGCAGCTTTGCTCCTCGGGGTCGCTGTATTCCTTGATTTCTTGGAGGCTGATGTGCTCTTTGAGGCGACAGATGCCTGAGATATCCGTGAAGACTGACTGCAGGCTGAGGAGGGACGTGAGCAACATGTGGAGTCCATGTCACTGATGGTTTCATCTCCCTGGGTGTCTGACGATGTCGTGTGAACTTCCCTGGCAGCAGGATCACACACAAAGTACTCTTTCTCCAGCCCTCTGTCATCTTCACTGTACATCTGATAATTTCCTCCTGCTCTGTTTCTGCTAGATGGTGCCCTGGAAGGTAATTTGGGCTTCTTCAAAATACCTTCATCTCCTCTCTCAGTTTTAGGCTTCACACGTACGTCGTCTGGAAGACTGCCTCGGGCTGTTTCCGGATTGGGGACTTCATCCTCACCTCGCTCAATGTCCAGACCTTCCAATTCATTGGCTCTGTTCGGAGTGGCAGTAGCGTCCCTCTCTACATTTTCTGTACAGCGGCAGGTGCTGATGCTGAAACTGCAGCAAGCTCAGGTTCTGCTGGTGGGCATACTGAAGCCTGTGCTTGGGGAGGTGGTGTATCAGTCTGGGTGCCTCTGTCTGTGTGCTTTTCCCTCATTGTTGGTGACAGTGCTGTCTGAAGAGTTAGCTGCTCCTTCCTCCTGATTCGGATCGCCCTGCTGTTCCTGTGGCAGAGTCTGGTCAGCATCACCCTGTTCCTGAGAAACGTTCTCGGCTGATTCTTGTCCACTTTCTTCTCCGTGTTCCTGTCCGGTTTGTTCTGCTCCGGTCTGTTCACCTTCTTCTGCATCTGCCTGTTCATTGTTTGCCTCTACACCTAAGTTCTCCAGGTTGAGGCGTTCAACTGGGTTCTGATTTGATTTTTCTTCTCTGTCTTTGGAAATGGTAGTGGTTATATCACTGTGAGGGTATGGGGTGAGAGTTGAGGTATCTTGGTTAAGACTGTGATCCGTGTTCACATAATCCTCATTCCCTGTGTACCCCCATACGTTTCCTTCTGCACGATTCTCCTCGTCATCTTCCACAACATCGTCTTCCGCTCGTTCATCTTCAGTCACAAGTTTCTCTGCTGGGACACCAGCTCTGACATGGGGATTCAGCTCCTCTTCCTCCACGGTACATCTCAGCCCCCCTTTAGCTGTGCTGTAATTCACCTGCTCAGCAGAAGAGTTGGCCGACGTGTTGCTGATGATCTTCTTGCTGTGCAGGATCTTGACCTGCCGGGCACTGACGCCGCCTTCAGGCTGGATGATCACCTGAAGTGAAGGAAGAGCCACCTGGGTCATGGTGGATGGTGGGGGTGCATGAGGGGTGTGTGGACTTTGGGGACTCCTGGGGGTGTTCTGGCTGAGTGAGGACTGCTGTGAACGAGGTGTGTGCAGGAGCTGAGGGTCAAATGTCAACTGACCAGCGGAGGCTGATTTGGGGGTCACAGACCCGTCAGTGATGGTGGATGTGCGGCTTGTGTAGTCTGTTTCTGTGGAGCTGGACTGCTCGTCCTTGTCTTCATATTCTCTACTAGCGACCTCAACCACAGATGGGGTGTCGGTACTTCTTATCGCTCGGGCATCTATGCTATCATCGCCAGTATGTTGGTCAGGAAGGCAGGGTTGATAACCATGACATAAATCACTCACACTTCCCTCATCCACTCTCAGATCACTGCCAGCTTCCCTTTCAGTTACCTCAGACTCTTTGTCACCCCCCTGGAAAGGACAGTAATCATCACAAACTCCTATATCAGCTCGCTCTTGGCTGCTAACCTGGGAGGGCTTTGAACTAATTACCATGTACAGTTCGTGTCTGCTGTCTCCTTTAGCTGAACCAGGCGTCTGTGGCACTGGGACCGGCTCTTTGGACGTGGCACCCCTGCCAGAGAGGCGGTCAGGGACTGCCACTTTGGTGTAGTTGTGGAAGGAGGCATTGGCTTTGGATCTGGGAGTGGAGGAAGAACAACCGCTGCTGGAAGCATCGGAATGAAAGGCATCGAAGGAACAGCTGGGATGGTAGACCACTGAGGGAGACCAGGCTTGGGAGTTCAGGATCTCATGCATGGGACTGTTGGCTCTTTCTCAGTCGCTGCAGGAAACAAACAAAAATCTTTGAAAAAAACAAAATTCACATCAAGCATCAATGGTCCATCTTTTGGTCATTCTTAACTACAAAACAAAAATTAAAAAAAAGCAAGTTTACATTCAACTCAGAGAAAACTCACTGTTTTCACAAAGGACTGTAATACATAAGATAAGATAAGATAATGTTGCTTATAGCCCAGCCGACCGCAAAGGGCCACATCAGGGCTGTCACCACGTTAAAATCAACTCACCAGTCAAAAAAAAAAAAAAAAAAAAAAAAAAAAAAAAAACCTTTCACACATTTTTAAATGATATCTAGAAACGCACCAGAAACTTTGTTAAAAATCTTTCTTCCGTAAAATCTTAAATCAGATGAAAAATGTTAATCTCTCTCAAAAACTCAAGGATCACGTCTGGCGGGACATCCCTGAACAAGATCTTCATGGACTCCGCTGTAAAATGTTTGTGTCTCACATCGTGCAAGTCCCAACACTCTAAAAGAACATGTTTCATTGTGAGTGGCGCATGACATGAAATGCACCACGGAGCTGGTACGAATGGGTAAAATACGAATGGCCGTGTGCAGCCGGCACAGAACCGTTTCCTCTTTACGACCACCCGACGTAGATGGGAGGAAGTCCTTAAGGTTTGGACGGATCTGAACGAGTTTGTTATTCGTCTGTGTGTTCCAATCCTCCTGCCAGAGGTCTCTCACATAATCGTTAATTTTGGGTTTCACATCTGAGCAGGGATATAAGTGTTGGACAGTTTCTCTCTTGTGGCGTTCTTGGCTAAACGATCAACCATTTCGTTCCCGCCGATGCCAACATGACCAGGAACCCAAGCAAGAGTAATGTTGTAACCATCCGCCTTCAACTTACTAAAAAGTTCAAAAAAAAGTAAAAGTTCTGGATGCTGAAGGTTGCGGCCAGCTATGGCCTCCAAAGCTGACAGCGAATCCGACAGAACCAGAAAGTCCCTCTTTGAAGAATGTGAGATTATCTTCAAAGCCAAAACCAGAGCAGTAAGTTCAGCAGAATAGACAGAAGCATCTGAATGAATATGTTCCAACAGTATCTGAGAAGGAGCCCCAGGGCAATAGGCTGCACAGGCCACTCCATCTTCAGACTTGGAACCGTCAGTAAAAACTTTTTGACAGGATGGGAATTTCAAACAGAGCTCAGCATACAATGCCTTGTATGCCAGAGAGCTGGTAGACTCTTTGCGAAAAGCTGCAAGATCAAAACGAATCTCTGGTGTGAAGAAGGTCCACGGTGGTTGATCCGGAAACTTGGAAAAATCAGATACTACACCTAGGTCTAGACCTGCATTCCGCACGTGAGGCTGCATACGAAGACCAAACGGCGGAATACATTTAGGGTTGTTTTCAAACTTACTTTGGAACGGAGGGTCAAAGACACAGTCATAGGCAGGGTTTTCTGGTTCCGAGAACAGTCTGATGTAATAATTCAAAGACAGTTTCAGCCTGCGGTTGGACAGTGAAGGTTCACCCGCCTCTGCGTACAGGCTGTAGACAGGGTGGTGCGGAACGCTCCAAGACAGAGACGAAGCCCTTGATGGTGGATAGGGTCCAAGAGTTTGAGGTAAGAAGATCGTGCGGAGCCGTACACAGCACAACCGTAGTCCAGTTTGGAACGGACCAAGGCTCTGTAGAGGTGCAGCAAAGTTTTCTTATCAGCGCCCCAGTCGGTGTGCGCTACGACCCGCAGAATATTCAGTGCTTTCTGGCAAGCAGTTTTGAGGTGTTTGATGTGGCTGAGAAAGTTAAGTTTCTGGTCAAAAATAACTCCCAGAAATTTGGCCTCTTTAATAGCTGGAATGGGAGATTTCCCTACTTGAAGTTCAGGATCTGGAAAAAACACGGAAATTATGGAAGTGAATACATTGTGTTTTTGTAGCAGAAAAGGTGAAACCGTTTTCATCCGCCCACTGATGGATTTTATCCACGCAAAGCTGGAGCCTGCGCTGGACACTCGGGTACAGGCTTCCAGTTGCGTAGACAGCGAAATCATCCACAAACAATGAGCATCTGAACCCTGCTGGACTGATTGAACAATGTTGTTGATCTTAATACTAAAGAGGGCAGGAGACAGTATGCTCCCCTGTGGAACACCCAACTCCTGCTCGTGGACATCAGAGAGAGTGGTGCCAACCCGGACCTGAAACTGTCGTTCTGCCAAAAAATTTTGAATAAAAAGCGGAAGATGACCTCGAAAACCCAGATCGTGGAGATCATGAAGTATCCCCGACTTCCAGGTGGTATCGTAGGCCTTCTCCAAGTCGAAGAAAATTGCCACTGCATGCTGTTTGTTCAGAAAGGCGTTCCGAAGCGTAGATTCCAGACGAATCAAATGGTCAACTGTAGTCCTATGTTTGCGGAAACCACACTGTTCTTTCGCCAAAAGGCCATCGGTTTCGAGTTTCCACATGAGCCTAGCGTTGACCATTTTCTCCATAAATTTTTACAGACACAGCTGGTCAAAGCTATGGGATGGTAGTTTGATGGATTAGAAAGATCTTTTCCAGGTTTGGGGATGGGAATAATGAGGGCTTTTCGCCAAGAGGGTGGAAAAAAACCTGTAGTCCACACATGGTTGTATACCTGTAGCAGGATGTTCAGACCTTCTTGCAGAAGATGTTTCAACAGTTGATAATGGATTTCATCTATACCTGGAGAGGAATCGCTACAAGAAAGTAAGGCAGATTTCAGCTCGTTTAACGTGAAAGGAAGATTGTAGTCTTCCATGTTGTCTGACGAAAAGTTGCAGGGTGATTTTTCTTTAAGGGTTTTATTTTTGACAAAAGTGGCTGATTTGTTAGAAGAGGAGGAATTCTTTTCAATGGTTGAAGCCAGCAGATTATCAACTGCTTTTTTCTCTGTTATTAAAGAGTCAGCAAACTTGAGATGGTTTTACAGTGGGACAGGTGTTCTTCCCTTTGATTTTTTTAATGATGTTCCACACTTTTTTTTTGGAAGTTTTCGATGTCAGCCTGGAGCAGAAGCTTCTCTAGGACCGACGTTTACTTATTTTAAAAGTGTGTCTCGATTTGGCACGGAGTTTCTGATGGGGTCGAGCGTTGGGACCCGAAGGTCGTTGGTACACCTGACGCTGAGCCCGTTTTCGAACTTTGGAAATTTGTTGGCAGTCTGAATCAAACCAGGGTGTTTTTGGCATTTGAAGTTTATCGGAAGACACTGGAATACAAGCTTAGCACACTTGATCACAGTGTTAGTGATTCTGCTGGGTCCGGACTCTGAAGAAAATCAGTGTCCTGGAATTCCTCAGAAATAGTGGCTGCAAATAGATCCCAGTTTGCTTTCTTATAATTTAGATGTTGAGAGACAGAGACGTGTTCAGTTATTACGGGTTGTAGAAGGACAGGGAAAGGGTCACTTCCATGCAGATCGTCATGGACAGACCACTCATAGTCCAGGACCAGCGAGGGGTCACAAACCGACAAATCTAAACACGAAGGTGAACCTGTGGAAGAGTGGAGGTAAGTTGCAGATCCGTCGTTCAGACAACACAAATCTAAATCCGAAAGGACATCCTCAATTAGCAGACCTCTGGATGACGTACCAACACTACCCCAAAGAGGATTGTGACCGTTAAAGTCACCCAACAGCAAAAAAGGTCGAGGAAGTTCTCTCTTCAGACTGACAAGGTCCTGACGACAAACCGGGACAGAAGGTGGAAGATAAAGGGAACAGATTGTCACAGTCTTGTGGAGAGTGACTCTCGCAGCCACAGCCTGAAGGGAGGTAGACAGAGCGACAGGACTATACAACAAAGTTTTGTGTAGGAGAAGGGCAACACCGCCCGACAGTCCCAACGTGGATGGTTGTGCAGGTTTTGAAAGAATATTAAAGCCAGAAAGAGTAAAGGTCTTCTGGCTTTGAATTTGAGTTTCCTGAAGAGCCACGACGGAAGGTTTTAGAGATTGACACAGAAGCTGCAGCTCCTCAAAGTTGGAATTTAGTCCACGGATATTCCAATGGAATATTGTACTATCCATGGTGCAGAGGGCGAAAAGGAGAGAGATCAGGTCATCTCCTCTTCAACGTCTGTTGCTAAAGGTGTAAATTTATTTGAGGTTTGTACTGGACTGTGTTGGTCTTCAGACCTGCTGGCAGACTTGCCAACAGGTGAAGAAGGTCTGGATTTGGGAGACGGTGGAGGTTTTTTCCTCATCTCCACCATCTCCACACTGGGTTGAACTCCCTTGCCCGCACGGGCACTGGACAGAAGAGTTCGAGGCGGGATTGCTGGCTTTTTAATCTGCCCAGCAGCAGATGTTGTAGACTGCTGGGCAGTCTGAGGGGTGGTGGATTTTTTGCCTCCACCAGGGGCAGTCACTTTGGGTTGGAAGGTGGTGGACCTGCTTCCACCAGAGCTGACAATTCTACCTTGCAATGTCTTGGAAAACGTAAAGTCATCCAGTCTGGCAGCAGACTGACTGAGTGTGAACTGTGGGAACTGTCTTTACGGCCGAAGCATATGAAGCTGTTGGAGTCTGACTGCCCACAACCAGCTTGCGGGCTTCAAAAAAGGAGATCTTCTTTTCGGTTTTTTATTCGTTGAATGGTGGATTCCTAAATCCAAAGAGGACAGTTTCTTGAAGAGGAGGGATGGTCGCCACCGCAGTTAGCACAATGTGCCGGATCTTTGTACGGCCCATCATGGGTTGCCTTGCAGCAAACACCGCACACCTCCTGCCCAGAACAGCGGTCTCTGACATGGCCAAACCTCTGGCATCTGAAACACCTCAACGGGGACGGCACATACAGCTGAACACGAACATTTAGGTAACCGACTTTGATGACCGGAGGCAGCACAGGGTTGCAGAACGTCAGAAAGAGGGTGTTGGTGTCCACTCTTTCTGCACCCTTTTTTACTGTCACCCTGCGCACCTCCGTCACACCCTGGGACGCCAGTTCTGTTTTGATCTCCGCCTCTGAGACACCTGATAGATCTCTGCAGCGAATCACACCTTTTGACGAATTTAACTGTTTATGAGGAGTCACCCTGATCTCCCTGTCCACTAGTTTTGTTGCTCTCAACAGCTGTTCAGATTGCTTTTTTGATCGACATTGAATTAGAAACGACCCATTCCTCACCTTTTGACGGACTGAGGGTCACCTGCTAGACCTTGAAAGCCCTTCTGGATAGCAAAAGGGCTCAGAGCTGAAAGGGGCCTTTCCTGCTCCGTCCCTTCCATCACGAGCCAGGAAGCCCAGAAACCTGTCTTCTGTCTAACCTCTGTATCGGAATCACTGTCTGTTTGAAAATCCCCTGAAATAGGGGATGCTGCCTTCCTCTTCCTTTTGGGGGGATATTTTTTGAAAAAGCCATGTTTAGTTTATTATATTTCATCCCCCCCTTACCCACCCACCTTGGAGTCCAACTAAGGGGCCAGGGCCAAGAAACCAATGTCTTGACCCCTTCCAGGCTTCGGGAGAGATATACGACAAACAGAAGCCACCAACCTATCCCCCCTGATCATGCTCAACTCCCGGGAACAGAGAGCTGAGCACTGCAGGGGTTTACTTGGCCAGCAGGGAAACTGCCTGTCTTGACCCAACCCCAAGAAGGGAGCCATTAGTACACCCGGGCCAAAGTGTACTCCCTGTCTAGGAGAGGTCCGAGCCAAAGTGATGTGTTGAGAGCGCTGGCCCTCTCAATCACCAGGATCTCATTCC
>CM031599.1:6493205-6503205 GCA_018398815.1 Conus ventricosus | reverse complement strand
TCTGATGGTCAGTCACAGACAGTCAGGCAGAGACAGAGAAAAATATGTCTGATGGTCAGTCACAGACAGTCAGGCAGAGACAGAGAAAAATATGTCTGATGGTCAGTCACAGACAGTCAGGCAGAGACAGAGAAAAATATGTCTGATGGTCAGTACAGACAGTCAGCAGAGACAGAGAAAAATATGTCTGATGGTCAGTCACAGACAGTCAGGCAGAGACAGAGAAAATATGTCTGATGGTCAGTCACAGACAGTCAGGCAGACAGAAACTCAACGATCAGACAGACAGACAGGAAGAGCATAATGCAACAGCAGTTTATGTTGGTATCATTTTGATATGCAAACAATGACAGCCACTTCCATTTCAACCCAAAGAGGCTCTGGGGAAATCTTGTCAATGAGTCTAGCGTAATCTGTCCAAATAGACAGGAAGAGCATAATGCAACAGCAGTTTATGTCGGTATCATTTTGATATCCAAACAATGACAGCCAATTCCATTTCAACCCAAAACAGCTGTGGGGAAATCTTGTCAGTGAGCGCAGCGAGATGTGTCCAATTCCTGATCAGAGTCAGTAAATAGGTTTGTCTTATCTTTCATTTCTCCTTGGTCACATAGTCCCATACCACGCATTCTGGCCATCCAGTTCACAGTTACAGCCAAGGATCTTCAGTCCAAAGAGAGCAATCAGTATCAGGTCATCAAAAGGCAACCCACTGGAGAAGACACTGCCCTGTGGCCGTGTCATTTGGGTCCTGTCGAGTGGCGCCTGTTTTGATCCGACATACGCAGGACACCACGCATTAAGCCCTCTAATATTGATAATAACTGCAAAATGGTAGAGCCAGAACAACATCCTCTACTGAACGAGAAGCAGCTGTATTTTGTGCAGTGTTCATTCTCTAATTAGGGAATACTTGAATGGTTTTCATCCTGATTTTTACATCTTAAAATATTTTTTTTTTGGTGGTCATGCTGAGTAATCCCATGAAAAAATCATGAGGCAAAACAAGCATCCTGACAGTCCATTGTGACAGGTCTGAGAATGATGGAAACAGTAATTTCAATGATATGGCCACTCATGATCAAATTAAAGGGCTGAAAGTGTGACTTAAACAGAAGGGTTTCCAGTCAGTTCATTAGAGAAAGTCTGGTACGATGACCGATTGACAGAAATTGACAAAAGGGACTCTTTGCAAACATTTGAATGCATATGCACACACAAACAAACGTGCTTGTACACACACACACACATGAGAGACATGCATGCACGCACGCACACATGCACGCATGCACGCATGCACACGCACACCACACACACACACACACACACACACACAAACACACACATGCACACATACATGCAAACATGCATGCACACAGTTAGTCACAAAAGTGCCTTTCAAGTCAAATGAACCGAAAAAAAACCTGAAAACACTGAAAACTGCATACTTCTCATCGGCTCCTAGAGTCTCTTGGTCGGACTTTTCACCTTCTTCTTTCTGAAACACACAACATGAAGGGCCACTCTACATTGTTTCACTTGGAGTGAAACCAACTCCTTTCGACTGGTCTGTTTTCCTACAAAATGTATGAATTGTGTGTGTGTGTGTGTGTGTGTGTGTGTGTGTGTGTGTGTGTGTGTGTGTGTGTGTGTGTGTGTGTGAGTTGTGTGTGTGTGAGTGTGTGTGTGTGGTGTGTGTGTGTGTGTGTGTGTGTGTGTGTGTGTGTGTGTGTGTGTGTGTGTGAGTTGTGTGTGTGTGTGTGTGTGTGTGTGTGTGTGTGTGTGTGTGTGTGTGTGTGTGTGTGTGTGTGTGTGTGTGGTGTGTGTTGCATTATCATCCTGTTATACGCATGAATGCTAGGTTGATTAACTGCTTTATCTTCTTACTATATCAATGAGTGGAAGGTTCTGTTCTGTCTTGCTAAAAAAATGTTTGAATAAAAGCTTCTTGAATTGACAATTCTACCTTCTCACTGAATGTTGAGTGAGTGAGGTAGTGTGCTTATTGTAAAGCACTTAGAGCTTGATCTGTGACCGAGGATACGCGCTATATAAATAACCAATATAATATAGCAATATAATAATGTATGAGTGAAAGGTTCTTTTTTAACTGACTGCCCTATCTTCATACAAAATTGGAGAGCGACATGTTATTAACTACTCCATATTCCTCCTAAACAGAATTTAAAGGCTCTGTAACTAATACATTCTGTCCCCTGACTAAATGTATGAGTGAGGGTTTTTTTCAACTGACTGCCTTATCTTCACACCAAATGTGAGAGCGACATGTTACTAACTACTCTATGTTCCTCCTAGCCGTATAACTTAAAGACCGCTGTAACTGACCATTGCTGTCACTATGACTAGAAGAATGATGTGAAAGTTTTTTAATGAAGCTTTTTCCAACTAACATGTACCAAGAAAGTTTTTTTAACTGACTCTTGGTTTTATGTAAATTCCTAAATGAGTGGGTGAAAGTTTTGTTCAGCGCACAGTCTTCCTACAAATAAGTTTGTTCAGCTGCACTCTCTTCCTACAATAACTTGTTCAGCTGTACAATCTTCCTACAAATAGTTTGTTCAGCTGCACTCTTCCTACATAGTTTTTTCAGCTGTACAATCTTCCTACAAATAAGTTGTTCAGCTGCACAATTTGCCTACAAAATAAGTTGTTCAGCTGCACTCTCTTCCTACAAATAGTTTGTTCAGCTGCACAGTCTTCCTACAAATAAGTTTGTCAGCTGCATTCCCTTCCTACAAATAGTTTGTTCAGCTGCACTCCCTTCCTACCAATTAGTTTGTTCAGCTCACAGTCTTCCTACAAATAAGTTTGTTCAGCTGCATTCCTCTCCTACAAATAAGTTTGTTCAGCTGCAGTCTTCCTACAAATAAGTTTGTTCAGCTGCACTCCTTCCTATACAATAGGTTTGTTCAGCTGCACAGTCTTCTACAAATAAGTTTGTCACGCGTTTGTCAGCTGATTCCCTTCCTACAAATAAGTTGTTCACTGTACTCCCTTCTACCAATAAGTTTGTTCAGTGCACAGTCCTTCCTACAAATAAGTTTGTTCAGCTGCACTCGTCTTCCTACAAATAAGTTTGTTCAGCTACACTCTCTCTTACAAATAAGTTTGTCCAGCTGCACTCTCTTTTTACAAATAGTTTGTTCAGTTGCACTCCTTCCTACCAATAAATTTGTTCAGCTGCACTCTCTTCCTACAAATAAGTTAGTTCAGCTGCACATCTTCCTACAAATAAGTTTGTCCGCTGCACTCTCTTCCTACAATAGTTTATTCAGCTGCACAGTCTTCCTACAAATAAGTTTGTTCAGCTGCACCCCTTCCTACAATAGTTTGTTCAGCTGCACTCTCTTCCTACAAATAAAGTTTGTTCAGCTGCACTCTCTTCCTACAAATAGGTTGTTCAGCTGCACTCTCTTCCTACAAATAAGTTTTGTTCAGCTGCACTCTCTTCCTACAAATAGGTATTGTTCAGCTGCACTCTCTTCCTACAAATAAGTTTGTCACGCTGCACTCCCTTCCTACAAATAGGTGTTCAGCTGTACTCTCTTCCAACAAATAAGTTTGTTCAGCTGCACTCTCTTCTACAAATATATTTGTTCAGCTGCACTCACTTCCTACAAATATATTTGTTCAGCTGTTCTGTCTTCCTACAAATAAGTTGTGTTCAGCTGCACATTCTTCCTACAAATAAGTTTGTTCAGCTGCACATCTTCCTACAATAAGTTTGTTCAGCTTGCAAAGTCTTCCTACAAATAAGTTTGTTCAGCTGCACAGTCTTCCTACAAAAAGTTTGTTCAGCTGCACAGTCTTCCTACAAATAAGTTTGTTCAGCTGCACAGTCTTCCTACAAATAGTTTGTTGAGCTGCACTCTCTTCCTACAAATAAGTTTGTTCAGCTGCACTCTCTTCCTACAAATAAGTTGTTCAGCTGCACAGACTTCCTACAAATAGTTTGTTCAGCTGCACTCTTCCTACAAATAGGTTTGTTCAGCTGCACTCTCTTCCTACAAATAAGTTTGTTCAGCTGCACTCTCTTCCTACAAATAGGTTTTGTTCAGCAGCACAGTCTTCCTACAAATAGGTTTGTCAGCTGCACTCTCTTCTACAAATAGGTTTGTCAGCTGCACTCTCTTCCTACAAATAGTTTGTCCAGCTGCACTCTCTTCCTACAAATAGGTTTGTCCAGCTAGCACTCTCTTCCTACAAATAAGTTTGTCCAGCTGCACTTCTTCCTACAAATAGGTTTGTCCAGCTGCATCATCTTCCTACAAATAGGTTGTCAGCTGCACATCTCTTCCTACAAATAAGTTTGTTCAGCTGCACTCTCTTCATACAAATAGGTTTGTTCAGCTGCATAGTCTTCCTACAAATAAGTTTGTTCAGCTGTACAGTCTTCCTACAAATAGTTTGTTCAGCTGCACAGTCTTCCTACAAATAAGTTTGTTCAGACTGCCACTTCTTCCTACATATAAGTTTGTCAGCTGCACTCTCTTCCTACAAATAAGTTTGTTCAGCTGCACGTCTTCCTACAAATAAGTTTGTTCAGCTGCACAGTCTTCCTACAAATAGTTTGTTCAGCTGCACTCTCTTCCTACAAATAGGTTTGTTCAGCTGCACTCTCTTCCTACAAATAAGGTTTGTCAGCTGCACTCTCTTCCTACAAATAAGTTTGTTCAGCTGCACTCTCTTCCTACAAATAAGTTTGTCCAGCTGCACTCTCTTCCTACAAATAGGTTTGTCCAGCTGCACTCTCTTCCTACAAATAGTTTGTCCAGCTGCACTCTCTTCCTACAAATAGGTTTGTCCAGCTGCACTCTCTTCCTACAAATAGGTTTGTCCAGCTGCACTCTCTTCCTACAAATAAGTTTGTTCAGCTGCCCTCTCTTCATACAAATAGTTTGTCAGCTGCTCTGTCTTCCTACAAATAAATTTGTTCAGCTGCACTCTCTTCCTACAAATAAGATTGTTCAGCTGCACTCTCTTCCTACAAATAAGTTTGTCCAGCTGCACTCTCTTCCTACAAATAAGTTTGTTCAGCTGCACAGTCTTCCTACAAATAAGTTTGTTCGCTGCACTCTCTTACCTACAAATACGTTTGTCCAGCTGCACAGTCTTCCTACAAATAAGTTTGTTCAGCTGCACAGTCTTCCTACAAATAGATTGTTCAGCTGCTCTCTCTTCCTACAAATAAGTTTGTTTAGCATGCACTGCCCTCCCTACCAATAAGTTTGTCAGCTGCACTCCATCCTACCAATAAGTTTGTTCAACTGCACTCTCTTCCTACAAATGTATGACTGAAAGGTTTTCAGTTGCATTCTCTTCCTTCTATCAAGTCAAGTCAAGAACACATTATCATCTCCAAAGAAATTAAGAGTGGCCATAAAAACATGACTATGGATCTATATTCAACAAATCACAAATCACACCCACCCATCCACCACTCACACACACAGACTATGTGTGGAAAGGTTATACGCAGTATGGATAAGAGGTTCATTAACTGACTGCTGTGTTTTCCATCACCACTCACACACACAGACTATGTGTGTGAGTGAAAGTTCATTAACTGAGACATGTGTGTAATCATTAACTGACTGCTGTGTTTTCATCACCACTCACACGACATGTTGTGAGTGAAGGTTCATTAATGACACTATGGTGTGAAAAGTTCATTAAGACGGTATTAAGAAAGGTTCATTAACTGACTGCTGTGTTTTCATCACCACTCACACACACAGACTATGTGTGTGAGTGAAAGGTTCATTAACTGACTGCTGTGTTTTCTCACCACTCACACACACAGACTATGTGTAGTGAGTGAAAGGTTCATTAACTGACTGCTGTGTTTTCTCATTATTAAATGATTTAGAAAAAAACCGTGTTGGGCTGCATTCCTTTCTGCTAAATGGAAATGAAAAAAATTTTTTTGTTTGACTGTTGTCTTCCATTTGTATGTGTGAATTCATTGTTTCTGTCATTGTTTCACTGAAAGGCTTTTAAATGCTCAGTTTTTTCCACTTACAGTATGAGTGAATGTTTTTTGGTTCTTGATTCTGTCTTCAAAAGCAATTGTATATGTGAAGTTTTGATTCTTCCCACTATGTATGTGCATGATAATATAAAAACAACAACTGCTCTGTCTCCATAAGTGACAACTGTTTTCAACTGCCATACAAAATATACCAGTTTCTTAACTGGTTTCTTAACTGTGATAGTTTTCAACTGATTGGTTAGTCTTATATCATTACAGGAATTTGTGTTATTTATAAATGTATTTGTCTGTCTGTTTCTCTCTCTGTTTTCTATGCTTTGCAAAGTGTACAGGGTCAAGACAGATTTAAACCTATTTTCACTCTTAGTTCATCACTGTCTATCCTACACAATTCTTCTGTCGTCTCCAAATCTTTTCTTGTTTTTGCAATATTTTGCACATTCATTGACAGTTGCAGAGATAAAAGAACACACACACACACACACACACATACACACACACACACACACACACACACACACACCACACACCACCACACACACCCAAACACACACACATAACATAAACATGTACACACACACACACACAACCACACCACACACATAAACACACACACACCAACACACACACACACACACACACACAACACACACACACACACACACACACACACAACACATCATTACCTGTTGAAGACAAAATTTAAAGAGATGTAATTTGCCTAGCTGCACATGCTATTGTCACAAATCATCATGAAGTACATCTATTTCTTCATCTTTTTTTAATAACCAGGAAATACCTTCTCAGGAGAAGCAAGTCTTTGAAGACGTCTAGAGTGTTCTTTTCGGCCAGTTTGTAATCCTGCAATGAAATTTATCACCAAACATTGTCTAAACTGTCATGAGTCATCATGGAAAATAAAGAGTGAGCGAGTGAGAGAGGGACAGAGAGAGGGGGTGAGAAACAGAGAAGAGAGCAACAGAGAGACAGACAGACAGTCAGAAAAAGAGAGAGAGACAGAGAGAGAGAGAGAGAGAGAGAGAAAGAGACAGAGAGTGAGGAGAGAGAGAGATACAAAGAAAGAGAGAGAAAGAGAGAGAGATCAAAGAGAGAGAGAGAGAGAGATGAGAGAGAGAGAGAGAGAGAGAGAGAGAGAGAGAGAGAGAGAGAGAGAGAGAAGTAAAGAAAAGGAACAGAGTGGAAGGGTGAGGAGAAAAGATAAATGAGATGAAGCTGGGAGGAAAAAAGAAAAATGCTGACATGCATTTTCAATCATTGACACTATACGGACTCTCAGAGCAAATTAAACCACGTCATGTATTCCCACTTACAAAATTGCCTATTCTTGCTCAGGTCAGCACATGTTCTCTCTCTCTCTTCTGTCTCTCTCTGTCTTTCTCTCTCTCTCTCTCTCTGTCTCCAGCCTGATGTGGCCTTTGCGGTCGGCTGGGCTATAAGCAACATTATCTTATCTTATCTCTCTGTCTCATCATCATCATCATCCAATTGACGGCCCCAATCAACAAGCTGATTATTATGCCGTACTATGGAGGTTGTGCTGAGTTAGAAAGGCCAAGATAGAAAGATAAAGCCTGAGATAGTGAGAGAAACAAGGGCAACTGATGCATATAAATGACAGGAGAGATACCTACTCTATGTGGGTTTTATCAGCAGGCTACTACTTTTCGCTCTTCATCCGGAGACAGGCTCCAGACTAGCTGATCCAAATTCTCTCTGAGAGTGAACCCGGCCCAAAAGAAAAAAAAAAAAAAAAAAGTGCTAATGGAAGGACTTGTCATTTCAGGTTTAGTTGTGTGGAACCCCTGACCCAAAGGTGCCTGGGGTTCCATCCATCATCGTCTCTGACAGGTCGTTCCAATCCCGGATGGTCCTTGGGAGAAACGCATGTTGTCGGTATTGTGTCCTGCACTGTATGAGGCTGAGCTGCTGTGTGTGTCCTCTTCTCTGCCTGGCAGGAGCTGGTGTCAACTTGTTCTTACATATGGGGACGACAGCCTGGTCACACAAGATCTTGCGAAGCATCGCCAGCCTTGCCTCTTTCCTGCGGTTCTGAAGGGAGGGCCACTCCAGCCTGTTTATCATTGCGGTGACACTTGACGTGTTGTGATACCTGTTCACAACAAACCGAGCGGCCCTCCGTTGTACGGCCTCAATCTTCTCGATGTTTCACTGCGTGTACGATCCCACACAGTGCAAGCGTATTCCAGAATAGGTCGGACCATAGTCTTGTAAGCGGTTTCTTTAATCTGGGTGGAACTGATCTTAATGTTTCGCCTGAGAAAGCCGAGGGTCTTATTGGCTTTGGCACAGATGGAGTTGATGTGCTGGTGTCTCAAACACACACACACACACGCACGCACGCACGCACGCATGTACGCACGCACACACGCACGCACACACACACACACACACACACACACACACACACACACACACACACACACACACACACACACACACACACACACATCCTAAAATAGATCAGGTCCCTACAAGCAAGGAAAAACCGATGATTCCAGCACTTGCCTTCTTTCATATAAAAGTCGACATACTGCTTGGCCTGCAAGGCGGAGCCTACGTGGCGTGTGTAATTTTGCACACGGCCGTTTTCCACAATGGGGAATGTCAGTGCTGTGTGGACGATACCTATGGATCACCTGGAGCTTGTCCAAAGCCTGCTGATTCTGGAAAGAAATAAAGATGAATATCATGTGGATCTCATTTCTATACTCTGTTTTGTTTTGTTGCACTCCCAGTTCTTATAGAACAGGGAGTACTTTACAATGGGAATGATGAAATGCTGTCTGTGTGACTGTGTGTCTGTCTGTCTGTCTGTCCGTCCGCCCATGGTCAAAATGTGTTTCACTCGCTCCAGACAAAACTACTGGGCCAATTTTTCTGAAAATTTGTAGGTATGTTCATTATGGGTCACGGATGGTGCCCGATGTTTCATTTTACTGTTATATCTATTACTAATGGCTACAAGAGCCCATAACGGTTTTTCTTCTTTATGGAATATCTCAGAATGTACTTGGCTGATATTTCTGAAAATTTGTAGGTATGTTCATTATGGGTCACAGATGATAGCCGATGTTTACCAGAATAGCCGTTACTAACAGCTATAACGGCCCAAAACGGTTTTTTCCTCTTTATGGAATATCTCACATGTATTCAAGATAAACTGGGAGTACGTTTATATGCTTTGTATCTTGTTTTACTTGCTGTCTCCTCTCCTCACTGGCATGAATCTCATGGTGCTCTTTCCAGCTGTCCCATACACAGTCACACACACATACTGTGCCGTCGCAGTGAGAAAAATCCATAAGGAGTATCAATATCAGGTTGCTTCCTATTTTTTTTATAAACTGTGGGTTTTTTTCTCTCTCAGGACATAAATTAGTCTTATTTCTTAACAAAGGAAATTTGCCTTGGCTTAAGGCAAGGTAAGGTAAGGTAAGGTAATGTTGCTTATAGCCCAGCCAACCGCAAAGGGCCATATCAGGGCTGTCATCACGTTTTGGCTTAAGGCTGTGTCAGGCCAGTTGACATAGGCTAGAACACCAAGGCTACATCAAAATGTTGTTATGCTCTCATAGTTATGCGGGGATTGTCTTCAGTCGTGACAAGCTCCTAGCATAACACCATCAGTCTCCAAAATCCCTCAAAGTCGGAGTGTGGCTGCCCACGTGGCGTGGTAATCAAAAACGATCACACACGTAATGTTCTCATCCCCAGCTGATGCATTTGTACCATAGTGTTCAAGTGCTTCGGCTGTTCAGATGATCCCTGGAGTCTTGTAGTCAGGGCAAGACAAAAACAACAACAAAGGAAATCTTGAATGAGGCAGGGAACAGTTAACCATAAGTAATAACAAATAGAAAAATGTTTGCTTCTATGATAATGACATACCTGTAACTCCCAAGAAATGCTCCTTACAACACTAACGTGGTGACAGCCCTGATG
>CM031599.1:6403205-6488205 GCA_018398815.1 Conus ventricosus | reverse complement strand
ATAGTCCTAGAAGTCAATGTTGCCTGACTTGATTGATGTGACATAACCATACACTTTCTTTTGGTAGTATTTAAAACCATTGCATTACCTTCACACCAATATTCTACTTCCATGAGACTTTCTTGTAAGTGATCATTAGCAATGTTATTATCCATGTCAGGAGTATACACGTGTTGTACCACCATCAGCAAACATTTCACATGATATGTTGCTATTTGACTTGTGTAATGGTAGGTCATTATTAAACACAAAGAAGAGGAGGGGGGGGGGGGGGGGGGGGGGCCTGAATTAGAACCTTGTGGTACTCCTTTTTTGACTAACTTTTCAGCAGAATTGCATCCACTGAGTAAGACTTGTTGCCACCTGTCTTCAAGATAAAAATCAAGGAAAACTGTAAATTGTAGATTTTTTATATGCACATTAATCTTTTCTAACAGATTCTTCTGTCTGACCAGCTTAAAAGCCTTTTTAAGGTCGACAAATATCACACCAGTTAGTTGAGATTTGATTAACTATACTGCAACCATATGTCCAACAAGTGTGCTAAAGCTGGATGACAGGAATGTCAGATTGAAAACCAGACTGCAAAGGATGGATGAGGCTGTTTTCCCCAGTAACTTAAGAATTTTTTTTTTACATCTTCTTCTATAGGCCTAGATAAAATTGATAGAAGGAACATGGATCTATAGCTGTTCATTTCCATGAGTTCTTTCCTTTCAGGAACAGGTACTGTCTTTGCCTTCTTTCATGTCACTGGAAAGGCATGGTTCTGTGTGCACAAATTATATACACTGGTTAGACTTTCTGCAATGTAGGGTAGAGAGGGCATGTTTCTGTGTGCACAAATTATATACACTGGTTAGACTTTCTGCAATGTAGGGTAGAGAGGGCATGTTTCTGTATGCACAAATTATATACATTGTTAGACTTTCTGCAATGTAGGGTAGAGAGGGCATGTTTCTGTGTGCACAAATTATATACACTGGTTAGACTTTCTGCAATGTAGGGTAGAGAGAGCATGTTTCTGTGTGCACAAATTATATACACTGGTTAGACTTTCTGCAATGTAGGGTAGAGAGAGCATGTTTCTGTGTGCACAGATTATATACACTGGATAGACTTTCTGGAATGTAGGGTAGAGAGGGCATGTTTCTGTGTGCACAAATTATATACACTGGTTAGACTTTCTGCAATGTAGGGTAGAGAGGGCATGTTTCTGTGTGCACAAATTATATACACTGGTCAGACTTTCTGCAATGTAGGGTAGAGAGGGCATGTTTCTGTGTGCACAAATTATATACACTGGTCAGACTTTCTGCAATGTAGGGTAGAGAGGGCATGTTTCTGTGTGCACAAATTATATACACTGGTCAGACTTTCTGCAATGTAGGGTAGAGAGAGCATGTTTGTGTGTGCATAAATTATATACACTGGATAGACTTTCTGCAATGTAGGGTAGAGAGGGCATGTTTCTGTGTGCACAAATTATATACATTCGTTAGACTTTCTGCAATGTAGGGTAGAGAGAGCATGTTTCTGTGTGCACAAATTATATACACTGGTTAGACTTTCTGCAATGTAGGGTAGAGAGAGCATGTTTCTGTGTGCACAAATTATATACACTGGATAGACTTTCTGCAATGTTGGGTAGAGAGGGCATGTTTCTGTGTGCACAAATTATATACACTGGTTAGACTTTCTGCAATGTAGGGTAGAGAGAGCATGTTTTTGTGTGCACAAATTATATACATTGGTTAGACTTTCTGCAATGTAGGGTAGAGAGAGCATGTTTCTGTGTGCACAAATTATATACATTGGTTAGACTTTCTGCAATGTAGGGTAGAGACAGCATGTTTCTGTATGCACAAATTATATACATTGGTTAGACTTTCTGCAATGTAGGGTAGAGACAGTTTCAATATACTTGAACTGACTTTGTCTGGCCCTGAAACTTTTTTGTTCTTCATGGAGGTTGTTAGTTTTTAACTTTGTGTATACTTAGCAGGGGAACAGTGAATGGCTGGACTCCTTTTGTCTTCAGTTCACAAAAAAAAAAAAAAAAATAGAAGCGTCTCTGAACAGTGTGTTCTCTTGCGTTTTTCTTGATGACCACTGTATTGACAACTGATGGAAAATGGTATTTAAAATTTGTCTGTTGTGAAAGTTTGAGGTATAATGGAGAAACTTTTCAAACCTCTAACTGCAGAATTGATGGCTCACCATATAGTAGATCTAGATGGTTTTTCTGTTGTTTTTAATGAGCCAATCAAAAAGTGATTTTTTGATTTTTTTTTTTTATCCAATGCTTTAGATAATAACATTGAGCTTTGATTTTTTTTAAAAAGTTTCTCTTGTTTCAATTCATCTTTTTGAGTTTTTGCTTCACTGATCACTTTTGGAAACTGAGAGGGTATAACTGAGAGAGAGAGAGAGAGAGGAGAGAGAGAGGAGAGAGAGAGGAGAGAGAGAGAGAGAGAGAGAGAGAGAGAGAAAGAAAGAGAGATGTCCATATATGTATGTGTGCATGTATCATACTGTATGCATATATATACACATGCATGTGTGTGTGTGTGTGTGTGTGTGTGTGTGTGTGTGTGTGTGTGTGTGTGTGTCACTGTGTGTGTGTGTGTGTATGTGATCTGAATTCTTCAATTTTTAAAAAAGTTAATTCGAAAAAAATAGACTTAATCAATACGAAAATGAAAGTGAACAAGAGAGTACAAACCATTTTATAATTGCTAGCAGCCATCCATGGATATACTGCTGCATGTCAACCATCAAACTATAAAAACTGCCTATTTGAAAAAAAAACACATACAGCTACAAAGTGAAAAAAAAACTTAACACTTATATCTATAATCACATTGCTGATTTTCATATAAATAGCCACACCTACGCGTTCGAAACCCTCACAACATTACAACACTGAGAATGGATTCTTTATCACCAAGTCCTTTTGTATACAGATTAGCTCATTAAGAGATTACTCATTAATCCCTTTCACCATGAGGTACTGTAAAGGTGGACAACACATTTGATTTGGGTGAGGGGGTTATAGAATAGTAAATTAATCTTGGATAAAATATCTGTTGTACATTCTCATAAACACTACAATGGTCAGATATACTAGGTCTACATCTTAAGAGAGGTGTACAATCATAGTCGTTGACATGATTCAATATTTTCAAACAAAACTGTGCAACAAAAAATACAATTTTCCCCTAACCCTGTCACCCTGTCAACTATAGACCTGTATCTCTTACATCCATATCAGCTAAACTACTTGAACACATAATAATAGTAGCATAATGGACCATCTTGACAAATATGACTTCTTAAATAATGCCCAGCATGGTTTTAGACAGCGAAGGAGTTGTGAGACTCAACTTATATCAACTCTCAATGATTTTATAACTGTCTTAACAACAGACAGCAAATAGATGCAATTTTATTAGACTTTTCTAAAGCCTTTGATAAGGTTGACCATGAGGGCCTGCTGCTTAAATTAGAACACATTGGCATTGGCAGTTCTTTGCTAAAATGGGCTAGATCATTCCTCGTTGGGAGAACGCAGAAAGTTGTTGTGGAAGGGTCGTCATCCCATTGTAAACCAGTCTTGTCAGGTGTACCACAGGGAACTGTTCTGGGGCCCTTGTTTTTCTTAATTTATATATAATGATATAAGTAGAAATCTCTCTCCTGGAACTACTATAAGGCTTTTTGCAGATGACAGTTTAGTGTTGTGATGGTGTGGAGGGGTAAGGGGTGTGCAGGTGAAGACAGGCAGATGGTGATATGTGCAGGAACCAAGGGACAGCAGCCGGTCAAGAAGACAGTGGACGACGTGGAGTTTTCTTTCTCTTTATTTCTCTCCCATGGCAAGGAGCTCAAACCAGGAACACTGCCTGGGAACTCTCTCTCTCTCAGCACTCAGCGCACTGAGCACTCTCTCTGCCTCTCACGCCAGTCGCTCACATCAGGGAACACTAGGCCCTAGGGGAACTCTCTCTCCATTCTCACACAACGCTCCACTTTTATAAGCATGTACCGAGCCGCAAAGCCAGCGACACGGTGCCGAAGACGAAACGAGCCTCACGAGGCCGGAACCAACAGAATTTTGTGTTTTCTATGGCAGCTTCCGTGTTGTCTGGCTCGCTGTCCGTTCAAACTATCAACACATATTTACTATCGAGGAAAACCTCAGAACACAAGGAATAAAATGCAGTAAGTCACATTTGACAATTTTGTTCCTGTACTAAATCATTGCTGATTAATGTCCCAGAGTGAAGCCACTTTTAACAAGCTTACGTCATATTTTCCTTTATTTCGATGAAAAATACTAAACAGCGTGAAATAATTTTGTAATGAATAAAAAGCTGGCATCTCGCTCTTTTTATACATATAAATTTCATTATCCAAGATGCCGTCCAAGCGGAGAACTTTGCGTTTTAAAGTTTGATAGAAGACACAGCTGACTTTTCACTTCGCCCGGCCGTCGGCGCCTACTTCTGACACAATTTTCAACTGAAAAATACTCTGTTGAAACGGTCTGTTAAATAATAAATTCTACACATTTTCAGTTGTATTCATAACAAAAATGGAGTCATAAGCAAGATTTCGATCGGGAAGTCCAAATTTCATGAAACGACAATTCAGATCAAAACTCCGACAGTAAACAAAGAGGCGACTCGCTAAAGGGACCGGCGCTGTCAGTCATTTCGTATAGTCGCAAGCCTGTACAGAAAAGATCATAGGCATGCGATATACGAAATGAAAGCTTATGGACTTTACTTTTAACATGCATATTCAGATTCTTCAGTTTTCCTCTTACTTTTTGTAAAATCAAGAATTATTCAATGTTCATTCGACAGACAATTGAAAATGGCGCCAAGATTGCTCGTGCGAAATACCAGTTTAGAGAAAATATGGGCTTCTCAGCCCAGTACGGTTGTAATGAATCAAATACATTAATTTTTGTGACTTTAGCGACGTACATACAACTATGTAGGTTCTGAGGTATTCATGATTTAAAGAATTTACACAATAAAATAAATGAGATTCGACCAAGGGAGGTAAGGGGAAGATAACTCTTGAACAAAACATTTTCATCCACGAAAGGTAGCCTAACCAAAATAAAAACAAACACTGTTAGCACCCGGCTACATCCCCCCTACTCTGTTACAACCAGCGTCCTCGCTGACATAAAATGACAGAGTCATCAAGTACAACACATAAATCAATGGGGAAAACTGGAGCTTTAGACCTCAAGTCTGGAGAGGCATTTCTTCCTAAACAAACCCTTTTATCAGTGTATCAAAACAAAACATCAAAACATTTTCTCTCTCTCATTCTTTGTATTCATATCATTCCAACTAACGAGAGCTTGCTTTTTTACAAGGCTTCTGAAAGTCGGCAGATTCGCATTGACTAGAATGGGCATATAATTTAAACAAAATTCCAAAATATCAAATACAAAATGACTAGAAAGGATTTGTTTTCTGGACAAAACCCAAATTTTGGGCACCATAAAATGACTTTAATGGAGTTGTTATTTAAAACAAAACTCCGAAAGGTCAGGTTCCAAAATGACTAGGAAGGATTTGTTTTCAAACGAATCCAAAACATTGGGTAGGCACCGAGTGACAACAATGGACTTGTTATTTGAACAAAATTCCAAAATGTCAAGTACCAAAATGACTTAGAGAGGATTTGTTATTTAAAACAACATTCCGAAGGATTTGTTTTTTCAAAAAAATCCAAAACATTGGGTAGGCACCGAGTGACAACAATGGACTTGTTATTTGAACAAAATTCCAAAATGTCAAGTACCAAAATGACTTAGAGAGGATTTGTTATTTAAAACAACATTCCGAAGGATTTTTTTCAAAAAAATCCAAAACATTGGGTAGGCACCGAGTGACAACAATGGACTTGTTATTTGAACAAAATTCCAAAATGTCAAGTACCAAAATGACTTTATAATGGAGTTGTTATTTAAAACAACATTCCGAGAAAGTCCGGTACAAAATGGCTAAAAAGGAATGATCAAACTCCTTAGAGTCAAGCATTGGGTACCAAACGACAAACAATGGGCTTGTTATTTGAACAAGATTCCATAAAGTCCGGTACAAAATGGCTAAAAAGGAATGATCAAACTCCTTAGAGTCAAGCCCCCAGGAAAACATGGACTAGGGTAGGTTTTGTCGTTTTGGACAAAGTTTCCCCAAGAGTCACACAACGT
Organism: Conus ventricosus; assembly: GCA_018398815.1. Classification (NCBI taxonomy): domain Eukaryota; kingdom Metazoa; phylum Mollusca; class Gastropoda; order Neogastropoda; family Conidae; genus Conus; species Conus ventricosus. Next base: position 6,481,964 of record CM031599.1, on the reverse strand, counting down.
AGTTTTCTCTTGGTCATTACTGTCGACTTTGAAAAACAGAGGCGTACATCATTTTACGTCTTTGGAGAACAATCGATACGTACTGTTTATACAAAAAAAAGAAAGAAGACAACATTAAAATGTCACAAGGTATTAAAAAAAGTAGTCCACAACACCTCTTTTCAGGAGGTATTTAACAAGAAATCAGTCCTGGAGTATGAAAACTGTCCCCGAGAACATCTGACCAAGTCAGTTAACTATGCAAGCGTTCAGCCATCTAGGCGGGCACTGAGGGTATACCTTTTTGTTGGTTTCTCTACCAGACGCGTAGACCGCCGTGGGGCTGGCGTAGGTGGGCCAGTAGCACATTGGAGAACTGGGGAGAGCAGCGCGACGTGGTCACCCCGGCCACAGCGTCTCCCACCAGGCAGCAGGGCCAGGACGAGACCATCTCTGAGCATAGGTCCATCTCCAGTACCTCCGGCGGAAAGTCAACCAGGCTGGGGATGGACCACTGCCAGCAGCCAGAATGCTGACAAGTGACATGGCCCAGCAGCACCCAGGCAACAGGCAAAGTCCATTTTGCCTCAGCTGTCGCCAGGAGAGATGCGCCGACTGCAGCAGGAGGACCCATCCATCGGGCCAGCTCTCTCTTCCCGGCCAAAGAAGCCCGCAGCTGGCGAGAATAGGGAGCTGATGCAGGGGGTGCAGAGGTAGTTGGCTGGCCATGGTGTCCGGTCTTCTTGGGCTGTGTCTCCTTGGTCCTTCTGTCTCCGATCCTGCTCGCAGCGCCAGTTGTGATGGTGTGGAGGGGTAAGGGGTGTGCAGGTGAAGACAGGCAGATGGTGATATGTGCAGGAACCAAGGGACAGCAGCCGGTCAAGAAGACACAGTGGACGACGTGGAGTTTTCTTCTCTTTATTTCTCTCCATGGCAAGGAGCTCAAACCAGGAACACTGCCTGGGAACTCTCTCTCTCTCAGCACTCAGCGCACTGAGCACTCTCTCTGCCTCTCACGCCAGTCGCTCACATCAGGGAACACTAGGGGAACTCTCTCTCCATTCTCACACAACGCTCCACTTTTATAAGCATGTACCGAGCCGCAAAGCCAGCGACACGGTGCCGAAGACGAAACGAGCCTCACGAGGCCGGAACCAACAGAATTTTGTGTTTTCTATGGCAGCTTCCGTGTTGTCTGGCTCGCTGTCCGTTCAAACTATCAACACATATTTACTATCGAGGAAAACCTCAGAACACAAGGAATAAAATGCAGTAAGTCACATTTGACAATTTTGTTCCTGTACTGAATCATTGCTGATTAATGTCCCAGAGTGAAGCCACTTTTAACAAGCTTACGTCATATTTTCCTTTATTTCGATGAAAAATACTAAACAGCGTGAAATAATTTTGTAATGAATAAAAAGCTGGCATCTCGCTCTTTTTATACATATAAATTTCATTATCCAAGATGCCGTCCAAGCGGAGAACTTTGCGTTTAAAGTTTGATAGAAGACACAGCTGACTTTTCACTTCGCCCGGCCGTCGGCGCCTACTTCTGACACAATTTTCAACTGAAAAATACTCTGTTGAAACGGTCTGTTAAATAATAAATTCTACACATTTTCAGTTGTATTCATAACAAAAATGGAGTCATAAGCAAGATTTCGATCGGGATGTCCAAATTTCATGAAACGACAATTCAGATCAAAACTCCGACAGTAAACAAAGAAGGCGACTCGCTAAAGGGACCGGCGCTGTCAGTCATTTCGTATAGTCGCAAGCCTGTACAGAAAAGATCATAGGCATGCGATATACGAAATGAAAGCTTATGGACTTTACTTTTAACATGCATATTCAGATTCTTCAGTTTTCCTCTTACTTTTTGTAAAATCAAGAATTATTCAATGTTCATTCGACAGACAATTGAAAATGGCGCCAAGATTGCTCGTGCGAAATACCAGTTTAGAGAAAATATGGGCTTCTCAGCCCAGTACGGTTGTAATGAATCAAATACATTAATTTTTGTGACTTTAGCGACGTACATACAACTATGTAGGTTCTGAGGTATTCATGATTTAAAGAATTTACACAATAAAATAAATGAGATTCGACCAAGGGAGGTAAGGGGAAGATAACTCTTGAACAAAACATTTTCATCCACGAAAGGTAACCAAAATAAAAACAAACACTGTTAGCACCCGGCTACAGTATATAGAACAATTAGAAGCAAGAATGATACACGCATTCTACAAGAAGATCTAAACGCTTTACAAGAGTGGGAAAGAACTTGGAAAATGGAATTTCATCCCCAAAAGTGCCAAGTGTTGCGTATATGTAACAAATGCTCACCAATTAGATCAGATTATTCCATCCATAATACTATTCTTAAAGAAACTAATGCTGCAAAATATTTAGGCGTGATTATAGATAATCGTCTCAAATGGAAAGAACATTACAATTTAGTATGTAAGAAAGCAAATAACATCTTAGCTTTCTTATACAGGAATATCAATGACTGCCCCCAAAAGGTTAAAGACAACTGCTACAAAACACTGGTTAGACCAGTACTGGAATATGGTTACTCAGTTTGGGATCCTTACCATCTAAAGGATATTGATAACCTCGAAAAGATTCAGAAGAGAGCAGCACGGTTCGTAACAGGGAACCACATCAGAGAAAAGGGGAATACTAGGAAGAACATGAGGAAATTAGAATGGAAACCCTTAGAAGAGAGAAGAGCTTTTATCAAACTTAACATCTTCTTCAAAGGCAGAGCTAAAGTAATTGATATTCCAATGGAACAACTAGTATTGAATAAAAGTAGCACCAGGAGTGGCGGTCAATGTTATACCATACCTGCATCAAATATTGACAGCCACTTACATTCTTTTTATCCCAGTTCTGTACGGCTGTGGAACTCACTGCCGGGTGCCATCAAGATTGCCACAAATGCAATCTCTTTTAAAAAACAAATTGATTCGACAGTCTTGAGATCTGCATATTGATAAGTTTCTATTTTTACTTCCCCAGATGTTTTACTATTGCCTGGGCCTGAGTTTGGCCATTGCTTTTAACTTCTTGAATATCGAGTGCGACCCCTTGTTGCCAAATTTGCTCCAGGGGCCAACAGTCTGAGTCGCACTGTTTTATGTTATTTTATTTTACTTTTTAACATGCGCGCTGGTGACCTACTCGTTTTTTGAGTGAACCAGTGTTTTAGGAAGAAGAAGAAGAACCCCTCAGTGTGCCCCGAAAGATCAAAAGTCACTTACAGTTTTTTGGAAACGAGTTTGGAAACATCCCTATTGTCTCTCGGTGAAAACGTCATCATGCACGCCTTTGAAAGATCAAACAAAGCAAAAATACACACGAAACTTTACATCTTGTGCTGCAACAGGCTATTCTACATCATCTAGAAGCACGAAAGGCAGCCATTTTGACGCAAATTGTCACGCTGCGGTCCTGTCTGTTACCAACGCTGGACAAAAAACAAAGAAAAAATCATTTAAATGAATTTTCATATCATAGAAGTAAGTTGACTTATAAGAATTATTTTACTGAATCATTTACTATTACTCTTATTCAAATTTTGAACCACACGTTATTGACAAACGGAAACAAATTGAGATTTAAGTGCCAAGAACTCCCGTCATTCAATTCGCAGCGGTTAATTCAACATGGCGTTTTGTTGAACAGACGGACAGTTCAACATTTTGCTCAGCAGTCTGAATAGGTTTGTGAATTGTTGAGTATGTCGCTTTGAGATCTTTATCTATCCTTTTCTGATTTAATCACGAGTGGAATCCAGGAATTTCTTTTTGCTTTTTGCTCAGTATTATGTCCTCTCATTTGACATGTCAGTTGTCACATTAGTCTGTAGTTGGGGGAGGGGGAATGGGATTCTGTCGTCTGGATGTGTCGCTCAGTCGTGTGTAACGCAGGCCGACACACACACACACACACACACACATACACACGGGACAAGTATAACTTATAGGGAATCCCCCCAGCCAACCCCATTTCACAAATCTTTAGTCAGATGAAAATAACACCCCCGTCAGAAAGAGGAAAACATTCAAAATTAATGGTGCTACAAGGATGTCAACCAGACATCTGAAAAGAAATTAATTTTGTGTGTGCGTTAAGTTAGTGATCACATTTTACCTGGAAAAAACAACAACAAAAACAGGTTGAAATATGTGTTTATGGTGTGTTAGTTCAAAATAGGGTTGTGTGTCCCCAAGAACAAATGGTCATAGTTCTCACTTTGTGACAGCAGGTCAAGTAGCAATGACAGTAGCCACTTACCAGTCATCTCAGCACTTCAGACTTTTCAGATGTAAGAAAGGTATTGATGCCTGATCGTGTGAATTCATGTGAAGCTGCAATATAGGCCTATACCTTTCCTACAAGGACTGAAAGAGTCCTGTTTCGATTTGTCAGGTTGTTAAGGTGAAGTCATACTTGAGAAAGTTCTAAAAACATCATGGCAGCCCTGCACAAAGTTAACCATGGGCAATGATGTGTGCATGAAAGTCTTTATTGTGATGGTGCCATGTGTGAATGGGAATCAGAAAGAAGCATTTCACGAATGATCCACTCTGCCACCGGGATAGCAAAAAGGACCCTCCCATGCTCACAATCGCCTCTTGGTAGCAACAGCAAGATTGTCAGATTCCAACAATGTACTGTTATTATTACAGTAGACTGCCCTGATAAAGCTGAGGGGGAGGTCATTTTTTGCTTCCTTACAAAGATTTCTTATCTGACAAGACTTGCTTTGGATATGTTTTTGAGTAGCGCTTTTCTCATAACACATATAAAAATTTAACTATTGATTTTACATTATGTGTACGTTCTGTGGTTGTGTGTGTGCGTGTGCGTGCGCGTGCGCATGCATGAGCATAGATGCCAACCTTTCCAAATTTTTCAGGAATTTCCCCTTTTTTTTCAGATTACTCCCGAAATCCCGCGTTTGTGAAATGATTGGGGGGCGGGGTCATTTCTGAATGGGGCTATTAAAGTAATATTGTATGATAATGCTGAGATGATGTTATGTGTATGTGAGCAGTTACATGTACTGGACATTGAATTTTCTTTTTGAAAGACATACTCGTCAGCTGAAGCAGTTAGGGGCTGAAAATGTTTTTGGTCAAAAATCAAATTTCCCCTCTTCATCCCACCCAACCAGTCATCTCCTGGTTCCCAAATTTTGACTATAAAAAGATTGGCAGGTATTGGGTATGCATGAGTCATGTGTATCAATAGTATCATGTGCGTTTGAGTGCATGTGACTGTGTGTGTGTGTGTGTGTGTGTGTGTGTGTGTGTGTGTGGTGTGTGTGTGTGTGTGATGCTTTCTTGTTTGATCTGATGGTATGGTCTCTCTTTCCAAGTAGTTGTATTGACGGCTTCTTTATTTTTGTTGTTGCAGAAAACACAAAGGCAATTTTCAAAATGTAATATTGTAATACAAATATATGTTCTTAGAGATTAGATCTGTATCATATAGAATTAAGAGGAGGCCCTGCAACAGCATTTAGCATACATGATGCATCTCTGTATATTACGTCAGAGTTTGATGGGTAAACAAGACATGGAAATAAACTGCATGCACCCTGTTTCAAACAAAAATCTGCATATGAGGGCTTCATGTTGGGGGAGAAAAAAGAACAGTGATTCTGATCCAATGAATGACTCTGATTGACTGACTCTGTTACATTGTACTTGATTTATGTCTGATTATGGAAATGGAAAATAAATGACAAATGCTGAGTAATCAAGATGTTGTGACCAAGCTCTACACAGGTAGATAGCTTATAAATAGAGCAGATGACCAAGTGTGTAATTCACTGATTGTAAAGCACTTACAGCTCGGTCATCGACCAGAATCAGGCACAGTAGGTTTAGACATCATCATCATTATTATTATCATCATCATCATCATCTTCGTTCTTGTATTCATAACTTGTGTTTGGTGTTGTAGAGGACAGGAGAGGGGTAGAGCTGAGTTACTTCAAAAGCACCAGATAAAGTCAAAATTAACTGGCAGCGGGAGGAGGAGGGGAAAGAAGTAATTTTGTGATAATACTTTGGCATTTTAGGTTCTCTCTTTCACTTGTCTCACACACACATGCACACCCACTCACACATTCACCCATCAGCTATAAGCTCTGAATTACATCAGAAATGCTTATTGAAGCTAATCAATTAGGCGTGGGAAAGAGTGGACAGGTGGAAGGAGAGGGGTTATTTTGTGATTATACTTCAGCACCCCAGATCTCTATCTCTCTCTCTCTCACACAATCACACACACGCACACACACACACACACAAACACACACACACACACGCACAACACACACACACACACACACACACACACACAACTGCACATGTGCATGCATACACACACAACAGAGGCACTTATGGAAGACAGTAGTCTCTGTGTTTGCAGTAAATGTGTGATAAGGATGAAAGCAAGAAATGCCACAGTTCTTTAGGTGTAATGATTAGATGCCAGTGTTCAGTTGCTTGCTCTGGATTGTGTCCAGTGGAGGTGTTTTCATTGTTGACTCACACTGAGATGAAGCAGGTATGCTTTCCAACTATCATCACACAATTCTATGTCTCTGTATTAAAGCATAGCCCCACATCCATTTAAAAAATTATTTGTCTTTGTCAATAAAAAAAAAAAGGGGGTAAACAAAACAAAATGTTCCAGAACGTTTTGGGATTGAGCAGACTGATGTTCTCAAATTTCAAGTTGAAGAAACTGGTAGAATCCCATTTTCACCACTGGGCATCTTTCCCATGACATGGCTGTTCCAGTAGACTCCCACAGGAAGAGTTTATGGATAATATCACTCTATTGTATTTGCAATCTGTGCTGTCTACATTAGTGAGTGTGTGTGTGTGTGTGTACATGTGTATGTGTGTGTGTGTGTGTTTCTGAGACGGTCACACACAGACAAAAACATGTGTAGTGCGTATACACACATTTTAACACACCACATACACAGACACACTAACTGAACTGATACAAATGATACGGACACATACATCCCTACTCTACAAAAATTAGAATATTGATTTTGTCCATAACTCTTAAAACCTGTTGCTATCTTTTTTTTCTTAACTGCAAATTCTTGCACCCACTTCTTCCCTTACGCTTACATACAGACTTCACACACCACAGTGATGCATAATCATTGTTATAAGAAACATCAAAGTTATTTTTTCTTTCACGTAGAGAACAAAAAATACTTGAAACATATGCTGAATTTTGCTCTTAATTCCAGTTTATTACAAATATGAATCGTAAATACTTTACTTGATGTGAAAGTTGATGCATAATGTTTTTTTAAAATTTTGTAATTACTGATTTACAAAATTAGAATATGGTGTGATCTTTACTGACCCATTGATAGGTGTCCAATATACCTAATAATTGTTGCAGTGCAGTCAAGTCAAGAATGGAGCCAGCCCCTAAAGAGAAAGGACAAAGGCGGAAGCTGAAGAGAGTTGTTCAGAAGAAAAGAAAGTCCAAAATAAATCTGAACAACCCCGCCAGTGTGGCGTACTACAAGAAGGTCAAGGCAGCGTTGAATACTAGCTGTAAGTTAACATTTTTTTGCATTACATTAATTCATTATCCATCCTCAAAATTCTTTATGTATGTGAAAACCCATTGATTTACATACATGAATACATACCAGTTAAAGCAGTGGACCGCAACTAGGATAGAATTATGGATAGGATGGGAATATGACAACATGTGTGTGAGTGCCTGACCTACTTGTTTTTGGTGCTGCGTCTGTGCTATAGATGTTTTTTTTTTTTTTTTTTTTTTTTTTTTTTTGCCTTATCTTTCATTTTTCTTCTCATACACATAATTTTTTCAAATGTAATTTTGTCATATTCCCCTCTTTTGTATTTTTCTTTATGATGATAGTATTATTAATTAATTGTTTAGGTTAAGTGTGGATAAATGCGTGTAATGATGATGAAATCTTGTTCAAACCTCATATCTCCCCAACAAATTTTTAGTACGTGATAAATACCTGAGAAGTAATGTGGTGTGTATTCTTAGCTTTTTATGATCATTTGTTTATGATTTTTCTAGCTTCAAGAGTATTATAGCTCGTTTATATGTACTATAACAACTATTCCTCTGCTTGTTTCTAGTTTTTTCCCCCATTATCTCTCAATCTCCCAAACATGCATTGATCTGAAGGCTATGATTTATCAAGCTAACCTTTTTGATATTAGTAAACTTCAGGTAATGTAGTAGCCAAAAGCAAATCTTTGATTTACCCTTTCTTTTGAAAAAATATTTCCAAAAGTGGTTTATACTTCTGATGATAACTGCTTTTGGCCTAAGTTGGTTGGGTTCATGGTGGGCAGTGAAAAATTCCGAGCCAAACAGCTCGTTGAAAGCCAACAACAATAGGCCCCCTTGCCCAGTCTCTGAACATGCAAAGCAAGTCTTCGTCACAAAATGAATGAAAATGGCGGTTAAGTAGAAACCAAGAGCTGACCATCAAGCTTTTACGTCGGAAAATAAAATTTGGGGATGCCCCAGAACAAGCTAGTTATGAGGTAAGTATGAAAGTACAAAAGTTTGGTTCAAAATGGATTAAAATACAAAAATAAGCGAAGTGTTGTAGGAAAGGAAATAATTTTAAAACTGGATTTTTCTGCCAAGAAAAACATGTCTAAAAAAAAAAAGAGACCCGTATACAGGGCCTTAAGGAGAAAATGAAATGTTCTGCAATTGGTAGGTTTAATTCAAAGATTGCAAATAATGTACGTATTAAAAGCACGTCAATAGGGAAACAGGGTGTGAGGGATTAATTAATTCAACAGATTGCAAATTAAGGTTACAGTATTAAAAAAACAATTATAATATTTAACAGGTGTGAGGGATTCATGCGTGCGTTGTGAATTTAAAAAAAAAGGAAGAAACTGAGCAAACTGTAACCTTTTTTTCAGATTGCTGGCCTGGGGCAAGAAAAAGTTTCAGATTGTACTTACTGACAGACCAACAGAATGATTTGGCAGGTGACTGCACTGACAAAAATAAACATTTGTATTATTAAACCCAAAACAACAATCGGGGATCAGGTTAGATTTGAACAATTTTTTGATGCGTGTCTGCTCAATTACACACATACTGTCACACACATTATACATGCATGGTGGAAGCACACATGCAATCCTAAAAACCCAATTTGTCTTCATTTCATTTGCTGTATGGTCATGTAGGGTTAATGAAATTGAGGCAGGTAAGATCAGGATGGTTTAAAAATGCATTGTTAGAATGCGCCAATCTAGTTTAAGTCAAACATTGCCAGTTGAAAAGTTGCCCAAAGTTGTTGCTTTATTCTTAAAATGGTGTGTTCATTTTGGTTTGCTGTGTTGCAGCAGAGACTACAGGGCCTCAAGGCAGTACTGAACAACATGAGTCGCCATCTGCTTGACTTGGGCAACTGTGTCAGTGATGGGATGCATCTGTGTTTGGTGTCCCCTCGAACCTCCCAAACATCTACCTCGCGCCCCCAATCCATGGAGGAATTCAAGGTCTCGGAGAATGATGAGCCAAGGACCACAGCACCTTTGTCAGCTGAGCTAAACGATCTGACATCAGAGTGGTAATCAATATTTCTTTTTCAAGCATGGAAAACTAAAGACCTGTTCATCTGCATTATTTTTCTACTTTTAGCTTGGAAATTAAAGAAAAAAGAAATGGAAGGACACTTGCGGGGAAAGGAGGCAGGTGGGAGTTTGGGGGGGACAACAAATGTTTGTATACAAACATATACAGAGACACAAATGGACTATGATAAAGTCAAAAATAGTGGTATTTTAAAACGAAATGTACCAGTTAACATCTTTTGTAATGGCACAGTCATAGAAACTTTGTTATACATTTGTTGTGAAACAATGAAAATGTTCTTAAGAACAATCTAGGATCAGCCATTTGCTGTGGATCCACCCCAAAGTTTAATGGGTTTGCCCACTGGCTGCATTCCAAGTCTTAATGAAGTTTGGTTAAAATAAGTCGGTAGTTTTTGCATAATTGTGCAGACAGATAAACCAAAAAAGATGGGTGAAAACATAACCTTGGCAAAGTTTTAAAAAGTCAAAGAAAAGGGCAATGACGCTGTGCATCAATTGTGAACAGTTCATTTATTGCTTCAGGGATGGTAGATCTGACTATGAAAGGGTGGTCATGAGCATGTAAAGTAGCCTTCTTTGCCTGTGTTTGGTCCCTTTGTGAATTGGTCTTGATTTGACACTTTGTCAGCCTATGAATCATGTTGTTAATGTTCAAAAACAGCTGCAGACATTTGAATTTATGTACTGTTCATCCATGAAATAATCTCAGTTTGGCACCTTTTTTTTCCCTGTGATTCAGAAGTCTGCCATCATTGTAATTGTTTGTTGCCTAAACTACAAAACATTCATAAATTGAAAAAGAAAAAACCCTTAACTGAGATGACCACCTTAACTCTGTAATCTCTTCCTCATTGTTCATAAATAAATCTTTGAAGTTATACAGTTTCATAACTGCATCAGAAAGGCCTCATCACAACTTTCAAAGTGAGGAAATAAGTTTTTCATCTGTCATGTTGGTTTCTAGTTTTTTTCTTTTTTTTGCAAATATAAATTCATTTTTGTAAAACTCACACATGCACGCCTCCACGCATGCATGTTCATGCACATACACAAACACACAACAAAACAAAGCAAAACATATGCACACCTCTCTTGTCTCATCCATGCTTGCACCCACACCCATGCCCACAACATGCACACACACCACCCAACACCTCGCAGCATTTGCACTTATGACTGTTTGAACATGTATATTTTAACTTATTAACGAACTGGAAAGCATGGTGTGTTTTTTGCAGTGAGATGGACAGTTTGCTAAATGAATGGGAAGGAGAGCTGTCTGCAGATGGCAGTAATCCAAACGCTTTGAGCAAAATGACTCCTGACATGTCCATCATCATGGAACAGTCTGTATTAGTCGATCCAGAGGAAGTAATGGCACCTTCTGATGCTTGCATGTCTACAGGTAAGAAAATACAAATGGACAAGTTCTCTTGTGTTTTTGTGTCATTTTAGAAATGTTTGTGGACTGAGTAGACTATGCTCTGATTGCAGTTGAAATGTCTGCGTTTTATCTTACAGCCATTTAAAACAATGTTTCATACTCAGATGTGTTTGATATAGCCATACTAGTTCAAGTAGCTTGGTGAAGTTAAATCCCCTGGTGAGAACCAGGCCTGCTGTTTTATTGGTTCCAGTTAACACTCTGACATTGTCTCATGTTATGTAACTGTAATTAAACTTCTATGATTATGTTGTAATACTTTGATTTTGTGTATGTAGAGGGGTGAGGGAGGAGGGGGTTTTAAAGATTATCTGATGTTGATGTTTGTTACTTAGGAGTTAAAGTTAAAAAAAAATGCCAAGGGATAATAATAGGTTTGCAATGAACAGAAAGCAGTTGTGTTTCCCATAAAAGTGTATGGAATCACACTGAGGCAGAGGGCTGACACCGTACTCTTGATGTTCAGTGCTAGAGGGTGATCAAGGTTCTTGGTTGCTTTCACAAAATGTCATGCTGCCCAGTTGGATTGGACTTTTTTTTAACCCCCCACCGCCACCCCTTCCCTCCTCTACTTCAGCCGAGTATGATTTTATTAGGTCTCATTAAAAAGCATTTTGTACAGATCCTTATCTTCAAAATCCACGATTCATTCTGACTCATGTTAATCTCCATGTTGCAGGTTTTCAGATTGTGTAAGATCCAAAATGGTGATTTTGAGTGACTTCCTATGTGTATGAATAGGAATTTTGAACAATCAAGACACAGTATAGTTACATCACATTATGGGAGCCATTTAGTGTAGATACTGAGTTCAATTTAGCACTATAGCAGAAAAAGAAGATAAAAAAAGAGAAAAATCAAAAGTTATTTCAGTCGCTTTCACAGGAGTCAGTTTCTTTTCAAAATCATGCCTCAGAGCTTAATCATATCAGCATTCCCAGCAGCCATTGTAGAGCAGATGCCAGGATCTAAAGCTTACACTGCCATTGAAGAAAGGGGATCCATCTATCCTTCAAGCTTATTTTACCTCTTACCAGTACAAAGGTTTTGCATAGATTCAATTTGATCAGTATAAGTTTTCAGTAAAACTGACAATGGTTGCTACGATCCATGAATATATAGCAAGTCTCAAACACTTCTTCCCTGTCTTGGTCATGTTTCCCTAATCGTACATTCCCCCCATCTTTGAGGCTATTGTGTATCCGTCTGTGGAGAATGAAATACCCATTCCACAGATGGCATATGACCTCGCCTTTACCACATCTTCAAAGGCTCTCCTTTACCTTTTCTACGCTATGCTCATAATTTGAAGTAACAGTTCAGGCTGTCTAGAAGTTAAAGGTCTACTTTAGAGATTTTCGATAATTTGTTAAAAACAGGTCTACATGTCATATAACTACAGTATGGTATTCATTTTTCAAAAAAAGTCGCCGGAAGAATTTAATAGATAAAAAACGAGTTTTGCACACCTGTTCAAAACCCGCGCGGTAGACCGAAAACCGTGACGTCACTTGATGGACTGGCCGTCAGCCGCGACCTACAAAACAAGCCAACGCCAAGTGAAATCAACACGAGTTGCGATCCCCACAGCCTAAAAAGTCACGAGGGGGTGGCAGATATTGTGCTGTAGGCGTGTGCAGCAGCTCAGCAGGAGACGGATATTCTTTGCACACATTTCCATCTGATCCAGATACTCGAAATAAGTGGATTCGGTTGGTGCAACCATGCCGGGCCACTAAGTTATTTTTACCACGTCAGTTCCAGCTGGACCACGGAAACGAGCTGTTCCGACAATTGCCGAGCCCGTTCGAGTGGATCAAAAACTTCGTCTGCATTGTGCGCGTATACATTGAAGGCGGAGTGGTAAGCTCGTACAGATGAGTACGATAGTCGCACGTTTATTCTGTTCTTATCTATGGACAGATCACACTTGTTAAATTGAATGAACACGTTAAGGCTTGAGGAAGGAGAATCTCCGCTCGCCGTCCACGCGTGATCGCATCAAGAAGTCAGTCGGTTGCCTCCCTCGAGACTTCGGTAAAGTCCGTACGCCTTCGGAATGATGTGTTCGGGCGTCCAGCTGGAACTGAATAGCTCGTTTCCGTGGTCCAGCTGGAACTGACGTGGTAAAAAGAACTTAGCGTTCAAACTGATAAGGTAAAGGCCTTGCAGAAACATCCCAAGAGTTACATTGGCTGTCGCAATCATAGTCACTGCTTTTACATGATAAATTAAATACCGATCGGGATGTGCAAGAACCATCAGAATCGCTTTCTGTCGCCATTGGCTTGTTGTGTAGGTCGCGGCTGACGGCCAGTCCATCATGTGACGTCACATCCAAGAGTAGTTAAGCCATGCCAAGATTTAGTTGATTACCTCCCATTTTCCTGATTAAAGGTGAAAATGCCCACTTTCGCGGATCGATTTCGTGTGATCGGGGAGAGAATCAGATGTTTGTTTTACCAATTTATCAAACATTTCATATTTCTGCATAAGCTGACCAATTATCGAGAACCTCTAAAGTAGACCTTTAAGGATGCATGGTCAACATATTGCGGAGCAATAGAGAGGATATTAAAGGAGCAGCATTTTAGGGAAGGAATGTGATCTTGTTGGCTTTTGAATTCAGTTGATGAATAGATTTTTGTTTACTTTTTGTTTTGCAGTTCTAGAAGATCCTCTTGAAAGTGGCAGATCTCAGTCTAGCAGCAAAAATGGGTCAAAGAAAGTGTCTGCTCTCACCAAACTGCCTCAGCGAGTGCGAAATGGGGGTGGTGCAAAAAGTTCCAACGGTTGAAAAAAATAGTTCTCCAGAGATTGGATCCAACATGAAGACAGCGAAAACTAGATCTGGTTCTCAGCGGGTTGATGACAAGAAATCTGCTGGGTGCAGTGATGGAATTTTTGCTGGAAAAGCTTTTGCTACAAAATCTCCTCCTCCTCCTCGCAAAGAGCCCATCTGTTGCCAACAAATCTGTGGACAGAGTTTTCAGTATGCCAAGGAGGTGCCTAGCACAGGTAGCTTAGAGGATATTGCCAGTATTCCAATGCCTGACCTTGTCTCTGCCCTTTTCTCCCATGAAAGATGTAGAGGCAAGAGAAGTGTTTGAAACAGATGGCTCAGAACAACACACCACAGAAAGTCCAGCTGTAAAACTTGCCTGTTTCCCCATCAGAAGAAAACACTAGTGAAAATAAATTGGCTGTTACTGAACCCGCTTCAGGCACCACCTGCAAAGAGAAAAAATCTGCAGGCCAAAAGACGAATTCTGCTCCCGCAAACCCTCAAAGGGATCTCGTCAAGACCAACAGGGTCATGCCAACAAATTCTAAGAAAAATGCAGATTCTTGTATCAAACCCCCCCGTGCACTCCCAAACTGGTACACAAGAGAGTAACAGGAACCTCAGAAGGCTGCCTTGATGTTCCAAAGAATCCATGAACAACTTCAGTCTGTTGGTTCATGGACCAATTTATGGCTCAAATCAAAGAGTCCAACAAGAAAAGTAGTAAACTGGCTTCTTTTCCCTTTTGGGGAGAGGATTTCAATGCAACCCAGACGTCATGCAAGTCTGCTGAAATCCCAGCAAACATCAAGTCCCGGAGATCTTCTGGAAGGAACATTGAGCCCCAGTCGAGGACCAAACTGTTTATTTTGACACTGATATGGAATTTACTCAGGTACTACCTCGGTCACAGAACCTTGTGATTGTGGATGAAGATCTGGTTGAAGCTGGAACAACAAAGGCACAAATAGAAGACAGCAAAGCTCAGCTGAGAAATGGAAGGAAGGAAGAGTTAGGTAAGGTATATAACAAAAAGGCTGTCCGAAGCAAACCTGGACACAAAGACACATCAAGCAAAATGCAGACTGCAGAAAAAGATACAGAAGAAGATGACAAAGTGGGACGGACAAAAAACTGGCAGTGGCCCTGCGTGTCAACAAACCAGGTCAGATTGTGTTTGCAGCCTCTAGGAAGGAAGAAGATGGGACCCGGAAAGCTATCCCAGCCAAACTACAAACCAAAGCCCGTTCTAAGTCCAAAAAGCAGGTGGAGGAAATGGTGAAGAATTTACCTCAACAAGAATCTGAGTGCATCTTTGATTTTCATGACAGAACCCCACGTCCTGCAGGTGCTGAAGGAAAATCTGGTCAACAACACACGTCTGTTTTTGATTTGTCTCTGAATGACACTGTTCCAGGAATTGCTCAATCTCTGGCAAATATTCGGAAAAACTTAAAACTATTGGTAACAATGCCAATGGTTCAGAGTCTATATCAGGGGCAGAGGAAAGAAAAGAGGATGGATTTATTGATGGAGGAAAACTGCGCCATCTAATCTCCTGGGTGATGCACCAGTCTACTCAGTACCTTTGAAAGATGACTCCAATGAACCAGAGCCTCGGCCTCGATCAAGGGCAGGAGTTCATCGAGGAGCAAAGATTCAAGCAGACAGAGCAGGAGTCGGAGCAGGTCACGCAACAAAGAAGTACAAGAGGATGAAAATATCGACCCTGGAAAACAAAGTCGTCCCAGTCGATCCAGAAGTCGTGGAAGAACGTTACAAGAAAGAGCAGATGATGCCAGCAAAGAAGAGACTGAGAAGGCACACAAAGGAGGCACAGAAAACTCAGAATGTGATGACAGTAGTAGAGAAAATTCTGAGCCAATGCAAACTGTGGTTATCAGCAGTGATCCCTCACAGAATCCACGACGAAGCGCCAGAAGCCGGAGTAGAACACATAAGAATACTCTGAGGATGATGTTTCCTCTCCTATACCTAGTCCAAAAGAGAAAAACACAGCTCGAGGCAGAAGTAGAAGCAGAGTGAAAAAGAATGATGATGATGATGATGATGATGATGAAGACTATGAACCACCAAACAGATCACAACCAAGGGGAAGGAGTCGTCATAGACAGGCTGATAAGCAGCCCACCACCAGCGACACAAATCCAGAAAAGCCATTGCAAAACAGAGGAAGAAGCAGAAGCAGACGGAGAGTACAGGAAGATCAGTCACACAAAAATGAAGATGAAATTCAAATCAACACAGTGCCTGCAAATCAGGATAATGTGCAAGAATCCCACTCAGGTTCAGCATCCAATGAACTATCAGTGCATCCATCTCACAGGTCACAGGACAAAATGATAGATGGACTGGATGATGAAAAGGCAGACAAAGAGAAGAGTGAAAAAGAAACAGGCACTGTAGAAATGAACGAATCTGACAGAGAACCACTAAAACTGATAACAGATCGGAGACAGAGGAGTAAAAGCTCAAGTAGAAAGCTTTATAGTGAAACAGACTTGTTTGATGATCCTTTTGGACCCTCTGCCGATGTTGACAAGACAGATTCAGATTCTCAGCCAGCTTCTCTGCTGGAAAAGCAAAGAAGGCATCGACAAAGTCGGGGTACCAGGCTTATCAATCAAGAAAATGAGGATGAAAATTTATCAAAGGATTTATCTGAAGATTCTCACTCAAGTAATGCTGAAGCATGTAGTTTACAAAAATCAAAGCGGAATGAAAGGGTATCCGACAAAAGAAAAGTGGCAGCAGGACATTCTGAGGCTGAACGGGAGGTTAGCCCAAGTAAAAGGCTGTGTAAAGATAAGAAAAATGTATGTGACTTGGAACAAGTACAGGAAACATATATGCAAGCTGCAGAGAAAGATAAAGATGACAGTTTGATAGAGAAACAGAAAGTACATGCCAAGGACAAGAGTACAGTTGCAGCAAATTCACCTTTGTTTAAGAAGAGGAGAAAATCCAGTCTCCCTGTGGCAGTATTCCATGCAGAAGAGGAAGACAAGAGTAAAAAATCATCTGCTGCTGTTAAATCCAAGAGCAAGCCTGTCGGTAAAATTCCTGAACCAAAATCAGCTGAAAAAGAGGAAAAGGTCAGTGCCTGTGTTTCTTTACTTAAAAAAAAATTCTCTCTCTCTCTCTCTCTCTCTCTCTCTCTCTCTCTCTCTCTCTCTCTCCCTCTCTCTCTTCTTAAAATCTGAATTTCTGTATGTCTGTGATGTGCTTGTCTGTCCATTGGCCTTCTAAGGATCTGTTTGGGTTGCCTGTGTTAATTATCTCTGCCTAGGAGGTTATGTCTTGACTTTTGCCTGTTGGGTTGTTTATCTGTGGGCAAGATTACCACAAAACTACAGAACTAGATCAAAGGAAGTTCGGTGGAAAGATGGAGTGTGGTTCAAGGAACAGCCTGACAAATTTTGTGTCAAGAGTGAATTCACAATTTGTTTGACCCAGGTGAAGGTCTGTGCTCTCTTGAGAGCCTTTCTCGTAAATATAAGTTTTTTTTCTCCAGAGCAACATAATTCATGGTTTGCGTTTTTTCATTCTGTTTCCGTTGCTTGATAAATCGAGCAATCAATTAATTTTGCACATGCACGAACATACACACACACGCACACATGCGCCCGCCGCGCACACGCACACACTTACAGATTTTTATGCATACTTGAGCCCAGAGAGAAGAAGAGAGTAGGGAGGGGAGATGGAGTGTGAGAAAGAGGAAGAAACTTACAAGAAGTATGTTTGAAGCCAGAGAGAGAGAGAGTGCATGTGATAATGAAATGTGCAGCCCATGGGACATTGTTCGGTCAGATTAGCATGTGAAAATGCAATCAACTTTAGTGATCCATAGCCCAGTCACCTGCTTTCTTCTATCTGGCCATCAAAGTTCATCTTGAATGAACATTGTCTGTGATTTTGCAAATTTCTGATTACTTCTACTTCTAACCGCCAACTCCTCACTCACCACTTGTCCGCTACTATCACTGTTCTGATGTTTACTTAAGAGAGGGTAAATTTTACTTGCAGTTAAAATGCATGTGTTTGTCTTCACCCATTTTGTTCTGAAATAAGTATGTTTCATCTTTAGTCTGATCTTGCCTTAAATATTCCTATCCACCATGACCATGAGTCAAAGTAAAGCCAAAATACTGTTTCTCTGGTTACCTTGGGTCTGTCTGTCATTGTCTGGCAATAGTTTGTCATGAGGTCCTTCTGGAAGTCAGTACATGTTCACACACCTTGATTCTTTGTAAGACTGTTCTTTTCCTGTCTCAGACTTGACATTTTTTTAGCTTTTAGCCTGAATTCAGGCTTTTAAAAGTCTCCAGGGCCATTGAATAAATCTGCTAAGAAAATATTTTTAGGCCTATATTTTGCAAGATTAAGGCCATTAAGTTTCAAGTTCACAATCAAATCCAAATTTTATTCCATTTCGGTTTGTCAAGGATTTTGCCATCCATCTCTTCTCTTGTTTAAAAAAATCTTAGGCTCAAGATGTTTCAAAGGCTAAGAAAAGAAGAATTGGCAAGAAATGCTGACAAGACTGCAGATTTCAAGAATTATTAGAATTCAAGATGGCTTGAACATGAAACAAACTCACAATATAGTTAGCCAAAAAAAAAGAAGAAAAATCCTTGAACTTCAGGCACTTCCATCCCCTGATCCATTGAGGCCAGCACCCCTAGAGCCTTTAGATCTGGGAGTCCCGGCGCTAATTCATGGAACCTCTGAAAAAAATTCAGGCTTTTTCCACATGCTCAGTCTCATGTCTGCTGTGTATTATGATTTCTGATTTCAGTGTGTGGTATAGCCCCATTTGTGTGTGCTACAAATTTGTACTGATAATCCATTATAGTCATACAGATTAGCCTTAGAAAGAATGTAACCTGAAGCGTGCCTTATTTAGGTGATGTTTGCTCTGCGATGAAACATTTTCTTGTGCTTTGAAACCTTGTCACAGGTTTCATCTGTGTAACTTGGAGAAATTTTGCATTTATGATTGACAAACTCAGTGATTATCCTGAAATATTGTTTTCAGCTTTGATGTCATGTTTTTATTAATTCTACAGAACTTGCTGTTTCAGTGTAATTAAACGGTGTAACATGTTTAGTCTTGGCCATGGCAGGCAAAAGAGCACACACAAAAAGTCATTATTAGAATTTTTCAGTTGAGTTATGATCAGATTTTGCAGGAAATATGATTGTTGCCCGTCCTATGATTTATGACTTTTTTGGTTGTTTTATTTTCTTAAACGTTCATTTGAACTTTTTTTTTTTGTATGCTTGTGTGTGTGTGTGTGTGTGGTGGGTGGGTGGGGGTGTGGTGTGTGGTTCCTTTAATGTCCTTTTTTTTCCCCTAGTTTTATATTTTTTTCTGCTATTTCCCCCACATCTGCACCCTTTCTTCCCAAAGGTGGGGAATCCATCTTCTTTTTTCCCCTGTCCAGTGCTATTTTTCATTTTGTTATGTTTTTGTGTAATGACTCTCACTCACCTCGCAAGTCTTTAAGTTCTATTATTGATGGACATTCTCTCACAGACCTAGGGATATTTGCATTTAATTACAGTGCATCTCAGTTTGTTGATGCACTAATGTTTGATGTAGTGACACCTTCGTTCAAACAAAAATAAATAAATGAAATTGATTTTTAGAAAAAGGACAAAAAAGAAGAGAAAACAGAATTAAAAGAGAGAGAGAGAGCAAGGGTGTGCATGCATGGGTGCGTTTGTGCATTGTCAGCAACATGAAACAGGGACTGTTATCAGTTACAGAATTACCAAGATTGTTACCTCATTCCATGTAAATAATGATAGTACTAATAGTGTCTTAACGTGTCTGTTGTTCCTTGTAACTGTGCACTTCTACACATGCAGGCTTGAGCTCTAAATTTTTGTGTGGTATTCAAATGCATTAGATGTTGATGGTTTCCTAATTCCAATGTTTATGTTATCAGTTTTCTTGTATGTGTAGCTTTCCAACCAGTTTTCATTGTTGAGTGATGTTTACAACATTTCATTATATTTAACAGTTATGATTCTTTAAATGGCATTGGTATTTAAGTTCAGAATCGGTTAAAACAATTTACACTACGTGACCAGATAGTTGTGACGTATTTTGTAACAAAGAGACCAAGAGGATTAACAGCCTTGTGGTTTATATTAAGAATTCATTACTGACCTTTCAGTAAAGCAAACATCATATGCCTTTTCTTCAGATGAATTATCAGCTGGAGTTTGAAGACTTGAAGCGAAAACTGAAAGATATAGATCATCCAGAGTCCACAGGAGACATGAGCGTTCTACCTGTGAAGAAGTCCAGACCCTTGGTCTGCCAAGTCCAACAGTACAGCAGAAGCCAGCAGCAAGAAGCCGTTGGCCAGGTCATTGCCATACACGATGGTGAGCAAGTCAAGAACAAGGCAGCAGGGCGATCTAAAAAAGCCAGGTCTCAACCAGTAGTCCCAAGGTGAAGAAAGATGCCAAGGTGCAGCCAGACAACAGTCCCGTGGTCAGCACACCAGCCTCTGCTGCATCATCAGCACCTGTTCTCCACAGCTTTCAGAGACCCACACCTCTAGGCTGCACCCTGAGAATGCAGATGAAAGGTGAGACAACATAGTCTGTGTTGCAGTTAATGTTCTTTCACATTTCATTTCATAATTTTTGGTGTCAGTCCCTGTATATTTAATGTGACAAAGGCTATTGTGTGCCTTGTTTTTGTGACAAGGTTTTGACACTAGAATGCATATTCAAATGCTGTTTACTATCGGCCCTGATATGGCCTTTGCCATCTACAGGGCTATAAATAACATTATTAACTGTAAAGTGTCACCTCACCTCACCCATGATTACTCCTATTCTGCATCATAGAACTAAGTGCAGGTTGAAAGGGGACTTGATGATCACTTTCAGTATTCTGTCGCTCATGGTAGGGATCATGTATGCTAGCTAGAGTGTATTCTTCAATGTGGCAGTTTAGATACACCTGTAGGTTATGCAAATAAATGATGCATGCAACGAAACTGTTTCAGAAGGTAGTTTTTCTCAGTGAATGTTTATAAATACAGATGTGGTAATAAAAGTGAATGATGCATGTGATGAAACTGCTACAGAAGGTAATTTCACTTATAAGTGCGTCATTCAGGAAAATCATTTTAAGAACTTGGTGTGTAAGGCATCAGTGATGACATGATCGCAATTTGTGGCAAATTATTTGTGAACTCTTTTGCCTACTTTGAATAAAAATGTGACAAGTGGCAATTAAAGAAGGCATGGTTTAGAAAACCACAAATTTTCTCTTTGTCCTTCTGGGGGCTTTTATAAATATTTATCGTGTTAAGTTCTTTTTTTTTCAAATCGTTAGTTGTTTGGGGTTTATTTCCTGTTGTTATTCAAAAATGTTCACTTCGTGTGAAGGAGTCAAGCTTACAAGATTTTATGTGTTGCAGCTCAGCAATGGAAAGCGAGGGGGCAGGGCAGCCGCCGCTGTGTGCTACAAGGAGCCCTCATTAAATGCGTAAGTTTGTGTGTAATCAAAGAAAGAAAACTTGTTCAGTTGTTGCATAATCAAGCATTAAGCAGTTAAAAAGTAAGAGAATTTAGAAATTGTGTAGAATTTGTTTTAATAACAATTCTGAGTCTTCAACCACAAAATCAGGAATAAATTTAACCAGACACACACACGCAAAGAAAAGACATTAGAAATTGTGTAGAATTTGTTTTAAGAAACACAAATTCAGGAGTAAAATGAACAGACACTATAATGGAGTGGATAGTTTTGCTGGTTTTAGACTTAGAAAAAAATTTTTTGAGTCCCCGAAATATTTGGGGGATTTTTTTTTTTTTTTTTTTGCTGAGGGCTCTCCTTTAGATTTATAGTTATAATGCTTTTGGATAAACGCAGACCGGCACTTACGATTTTTGCTTTTAATCCACAAAATTTTTTAAAAGCATACGATTGCGTTTCAAAACCAAATTTGTACAAATTTTGTAAACGAGTCGAAAATCCCTGCACGAATCCGGCCGACCAAGAGTCTGGCCCAATTTTTTGCCGATGGCGCAGGTATTTCCCTGCCTCTATGAAGCTCAACATGTTTTCCACTCAGCTTCAACTCGCGCGCGAAAAAAACAACGAAAATTCAGATTCATTGGTAAAGCTGTGACCAAAGAAAAAAAAATATGAACGAATACAAACCCTTTTCATAAATTTTAAAGTTCATTACTGCGTAAAAGAGGCGTACTTTCGCCCCAAGCACCCGTTTAACTGTCAAATCGCATTTTCTACAGTGGTCGCTTGACATTCCGGCAATCGGTAGCAAAAAACCCCAAAGGGAACAGGATTCTGGAAAACGGTAGGCAAAGAACATTCAAAGCTTTTTTGTGAAGTCGAGTTCTGCAGGGCCTTCTGATGGAGACTGGAAAAACAGACTACCGCGGAGGGCAAAAAGCCCAAAATCCCCCCCTCCCCCCCCACCCCCCCCCCCACCCCAAAGGGGCACACGTCCAGTAAATTTTGAAAGCTTTTCACCTGAGAAAACTGACTGTTCTGCGTTTGGCCTTTCACTGACAATTTAAAGACACGTTCATAGGGTCCTTTTAAGTCCTTTTAAAAAAGGGGGATTTTTGTCAAAAGGCTTTTAAGTCCTTTGATTCAGCAAGTTGGTCCTTTTAACTCACGAGGAGGGTTCTTTTAATTTTTGAAAGGTACTGTTAAGTCCTGTTTTTTCAAGAGAAGGAGGCTTGAAAACGGAACCGATACATCTTCCACAACCCAAACCGTACTTTTGCAAGTTGCAAAGAGTTGACAGATGCCGACACGATCGTCTGAAACGCGGTAGGCAGGCCTATAACGCTAGGCCTATCAGTGGCTTTCTGTTTAGTAGCTTAGCTAGCAGACGACGCAAAGCTGCGGGCAGTGGCTTGTGTCTTCTGCTGGTGCGTTGCTGCAATCCAGCTTTTTTGACGTCACGGGTTCCACAGTGCAAGACGCGGTGCTAATGTTCGCGGAATATAGCTGACTTAACATTTTCGCTCAGCTATCTATGTTAAAATGTTCCCTTTATAGAAATTCATTTGAAGAGTGGGGCAATAATGATGAAAATATTATTACCCAAATAAATATAGGTACATAACATGACGGATTGCGAACATGCGAACATAACAAACAGCTTGGGGAACAGCTATATGCTGAGTTCTTGAGTAACATTACAGGATAGATTCCTTTTCCTGCCTTGTCTACCCCCCCCCCCCCCCCTTCCTCCATGTTGGCAAAGGTCCTTTTAAACTGATTTGAGGTCCTTTTAAAGTCCAGGTCCTTTTTTGGCCTCATGCCCATCACCTGGGAACCCTGAAGGAGCTGGAATCACCAAAATCTGAATAAAGTTCACATCATAATTTGTTATGCTCTTCAGAAAGACCGGTTAGCTTATCAACAGTGAAAAAGTGCCCATAGTAGCATATGAAAGAAATAGATTACTTCAAGATTTTTTTCCCAGTTATGTCCATCAGTACAGTAAAAAGTGAAGAGAGAGTTATTTTAAAGTGTTATAAAAGAAAATTCACATCAGTTAATGTTCTTGTTAATTTCCTGAGCAAAGGCTTTTGCCCATCAGAGGATACTGGCAAGGAACTTGATTAGTTAACAATCATTGATTGTTAAAGAAGCCAATTTAATGCATTTCATGAAAGTACATCTTTTATAGTAATAAATTTTCAGTGTTTCTAATGTCTGGAATGCATTCAGTATTGTTTCCTACGCAGCTACTTTGCGCTGCAAAAGCTTACACATTTTACACACAATTGTACACATTTTTGACCCAAAACCTACACATAGAATTTCTGAGGGGTAACCAGGTCTGCAAATGGGAAGATAGAAAGTCCTCAGTCAATCTTGCATGTGTCTCTTGAGTGCTGCTAATTTGTCCTGACTAACACGGCAGGTATTTGTATCTCTTGGGCCTGTTTAATGGTAGGATCTATTAATAGTATGAAAGGAAGCTTATAAAGACTTTCTTATAGTTCAGACCAGATTGGAACTCCATAATGCCATCTTTGTTTCTGTCATCTTCATTTAATTAAAACAAAACAAAAAAAATTCAGTGATGTTTAGTCCAGTCAGGTATGCTCTTTTTTTGATCTTAACTCTTTCATTCCTACTTTTCTATGAACCATTACTTCCTCTTGTCCCTAGATTCTTATAATACGAGCATTCCCTTCATTCATGGATTTAGAGGGGGAAAAAAAGAAGTGTAAATGAGAACTGCCACGTATGCAGTAGCAAACTGGCCAGAATAGAGCAGCGACCACTTTCCCATGCTGTAGGGCTGCCTGGTATCCATTCCATTTCTTTTCTTTCTTTCTGCGTACGCAGGCTGATACTCCTGCGGACACTCCCTGTATAGCCAGGCAGTGGAGTTTTGTGTGTATGACCCTTTTTTATCCCGCCATTAAGGCAGCCATACTCCATCTTCGGGGAAATCCATTCCATTCATAAACACTGCCACGCGAGCGACCGGGTCATGACATGTACTGATGATGCGACTCGTGCAAAGTTCAAGGCGCTTACTGCGAGAACGGATTTTCCGGGCTGCAAGAAGGAAAGGAGGGATTTTGTGCTGCCCGGTTTTCTGGGCTGCAGGAAGGAAGGGTAGGATTTCTGCAAACCGGGTTGTAGGGATGAAAGAGTTAATGTCTGTTGTCTTTGCATATCCATGCCTTTGTTGAGTTCATATCAAAGTCACTCGTGTATCTGCTAGATCATGGGGACTTGTTCTTGCTAGATAAATGTGATGGCAGTGTACAGGTCAGGACATGTGCTCGTGCTGGCGTGTGGGTAAGCAACTGCTGTTGTCACTTGGAGGTATGGTTGGTGGTGTCCTACGTATGCTGGATCTCATAGAACCCGCTCCAGTGAATGCCACCAAAATGACTTGACAGAAGTGCAGTGTCTCTTTTGGTTGAATGGCTCATAACAACCCAGCATGAAAGTCTGACTCGGAGAGTGATGGGTCTGGACAGGTTCGACTTGCCCAAGTCGCACCACATGGAAGACGGAAATATAGATATCATGCCTGACTGGTTGACAATGACCGTGCCTTCTGTTGAACTCTAATGGGATTGACACGAAAAGTGTGCCGGTGAGGGAAAACCTGAAAAATTGAAAAAATTGACCAAAGAGATGGACATTTACTCGTGGCACATTCGCATCCTCAGCAAAGTTAGATGGAAGAAAAACGGTGAAGTACATGCAGAAAAAGAGTGTGTCTTGTACTACAGTGGAGAAGAAGACAAGCATATACATTAAGTGGGCGCTTTAGTGAACAAGAACATGAGGAATGCTGGACTGTGATGGTACCTGTTCCCAGCAGGATCTTGACCATCTGTCCATGAGTGAAGACATTCAACATCATGGTAGAGGAATGATCCTACATTAGACTATGAAGATGACCAGACTGAATAATTCTGCTCTCACTTTAAAAAAATCAACTGAAGTTGACAAGAAAGATGTCCTCATCGATCAGGGTGACTCAAATGCCAAGACTGATAGATGCACAAGAAGACTGGAAGAATTTCTGTGGTCCCTTTGTTCATGAGATGACCAGTTATAGAGCTAGAATTGCCATTAGTAATGACTTTGTTCTTGCCAGCACTCTTGGTGAGCATAATAGGGCATCCTAATGATTGAAATGACACTCCCAAAATGGTCGGTATTGTAGCCGGATAAACAATATCCTTGTGAAAAACTGAAATAGACCTGGCATCAAATGATCAATGGGGCTAAAACAAAGACATTTTCTGGAGCTGATGTTGGTATTGACCGCGATTTTGTCATGATCAGCTTTGAAATACATTTGAAGATAAAAAAAAGAGTGAGAACAGCTGTCTGACAATCAGGCTTGACAAACTGAAAGATCCTGACATCACTGAATAATTCCAAGTATCCAACTTACTACTATTGAAGGAGGAAGGCCTTGGAGCCCTCAGAAATAATTTCAATGTGTAATGACTGAAATAGTAACAGAAATCCAAGAAGTAAGCTGACAGAAACCAAAGCCATGGGTCACTAGCAGTATCTTGTAGATGTGTGACACTACACGCAGCTTCAAGACCAAAGGGGAGCACTGTACAGGTTTCATACAAGTCTTTGAAAGTTCTTAATAGTCTGAAGTTTTAGGTAATCTTTCAAGGACTAAAAACAAGTTCTTGAAAATTGGATTGCAGTGCTAATAAATGCCTCAAAGTGCTTGAAAATGAAGATTTTTATAAAGCAATTCATATTCTGGTGGGGGGAAAAGCAAAATTATTCAGAGATTTAATGATGATAATAATAATAATAATAAATAGATTGATAGATAGACATTGAAAAGCCCTTGAATTTTTGTTTGGAAATCTGTTTGAATCCCTCTGTAAAAAAAAAAAGTGGACAAAAAAAAAGAAGTGGACTCTGTCCTCATCAGGACAACTCATTATTTAAGTGTCAGAAAATGCTAGTTTGCTCTCTCTGTAGTGGTCACACTGCCTCTCTTGGTTTTGGTTTGACTTTTCTCCTGCTGTGCACACACACACACACACACACACACACACACACACACACACACACACACACACACACACCACACACACACACACACCACCCCCCCCACACATACACACACACACACACACACACACCACACACACACACACACACACACCACACACTCTCTCACTCTCTCTCTCTCACTCTCTCTCTCACTCACTCTCTCTCACTCACTCACTCTCTCACTCACTCTCACTCTCTCACTCACTCTCTCACTCACTCTCTCACTCTCTCTCTCTCTCTCTCTCTCTCTCTCTCTCTCTCTCTCTCTCTCTCTCTCTGTTAAAAGATGAATTTTAGTTTGTTGTGCAGATTTGGCCATTTCATTGAAGAAATGAAATCTTTATCCCATTGCTTTGTTGTTGTTTTTTTCTCTGAAACTCGGAAGGATGTTCACTGCCTTATTTTCCTTTTTCTTTTCCCCTTTCACCTCTCCCCCATCCCAAAGTGTTCCTATGAATACTGCAGCAGTAGCTTTTAAGTATTCAGGATATTCATGTAGCAGTTTTGCTTGTGTTAACAGAAAATTACGTCGTGGAGATCCGCACACAACTTTTCTTCACAAGGAACAGATGACACACGTCTATAAATCTCCCAAAATGCAACGTAAACGTGAGTTGACAATTTGCATTTTTTTCTTTTCTTTTTTTTTCTTCTTTTGTATCTTTGTTTTTAATACATAAAGAAATCCATTACTCATGCTTAGTTAAAGCAATAAAAATGTCGTAAATTTCTGCATCAGTGTTCTTATGTCCAAATCAAAATAGTACAATGGTGATTTAGAACTGAAATTTGCAATGTAACTTCCAAGAAATGTGCAGACCTGTGCAGGAAGTAAACAGTCTTTAAGTTTTGCTTCCAGTCATATGGGTCATATGAGTATTCACCAGTCTTCAGGAAGAAAATGTGTTTATGATAGTTTTTTGGTCAGAATTGTTGTTGTTTTCATTCCTACCATGAACAAACTTTTACAGAGGTCAGTAGATCGTGATTTTCACACCAACAAATACACAGGATTCTCACTATTTCCCTCCGGGTTGCGACCATTGCCGTGGTCGGAAGGCTTGCGCGGTCCAGTGATCCCTTAGGCTTTGCTGACGGGGGCATCAATACTTGGGAGATAGGCTGGTTTTTTTCACACTGCTTGTAGGCCTGAGAGGTGAAGATGCTGTATGGCCTAAGCGTTACGTGGTAAGAAGTTGATGCCCCTGGTAGGGCTTCCCATGTCGGATAGGCTAAGGGTGAGGATCCTGACTAAGAGTAACCCGCCTTTCTCCTTTTCTTGTTTTCTGCCTTTCTTTGGCCCTTTTCTATCTTCGTCTCCTCTTCAAGTCTTCTTTTCCACACTCCTTTTCTCTCTGTGGTCTCCTTAAGATCCGCCGCGTTTGCCGTGCGGTGCGACCTGTGTCGGAGGGGAATGAGATCCTGGTGGTTGAGAGAGCCAGCGCTCTCAACACATCACTTTGGCTCGGACCTCTCCTAGACAGGGAGTACACTTTGGCCCGGGTGTACTAATCGGCTCCCCTTCTTGGGGCTGGGTCAAGACAGGCAGTTCCCCTGCTGGCCAAGTGAACCCCTGCAGTGCTCAGCTCTCTGTTCCCGGGAGTTGAGCATGATCAGGGGGGATAGGGTAGTAGTGTTCTGTTTGTCGTATATCTCTCCCAAAGCCTGGAAGGGGTCAAGACATTGGTTTCTTGGCCCTGGCCCCTTAGTTGGACTCCAAGGTGGGTGGGTAAGGGAGGGATGAATTACAATAAATTAAATATGACTTCTTTAAAAAATATCCCCCCCAAAAGGAAGAGGAAGGCAGTCTCCCCTGTTTCAGGGGATTTCGAAGATGACAGCGATTCTGATACTGAGGTACGACAGAGGACAGGTTTCTGGGCTTCCTGGCTCGTGGTGGAAGGGACGAGCAGGAAAGACCCCTTTCAGCTCTGAGCCCTTTTGCTGTCCAAAAGGGCTTTCAAGGCTTAGCAGGTGACCCTCAGTCCGTCAAAAGGTTGCGAAATGGTTCCTTCCTCATTCAATGTAGATCAAAAAAACAGTCTGAACAGCTGCTGAAGGCAACAAAATTTGTGGATAGGGAGATCAGGGTGACTCCCCATAAACAGTTAAATTCATCCAAAGGTGTGATTCGCTGCAGAGATCTAATGGGTGTCTCAGAGGCAGAAATAAAAACGGAACTGGCGTCCCAGGGTGTGACGGAGGTGCACAGGGTGACAGTCAAGAAAGGTGCAGAGAGAGTGGCCACCAACACCCTCTTTCTGACCTTCTGCAACCCTGTGTTGCCTCCGGTCATCAAGGTTGGCTACCTGAACGTCCGCGTTCAGCTGTATGTCCCGTCCCCATTGAGATGCTTCCGGTGCCAGAGGTTTGGACATGTCAGAGACCGCTGTTCTGGGCAGGAGGTGTGCGGTGTGTGCTGCAAGGCAACCCATGATGGGCCGTGCAAAGATCCGGCACATTGTGCTAACTGCGGTGGCGACCATCCCTCCTCTTCACGAAACTGCCCTCTTTGGATACAGGAATCCACTATCCAACGAATTAAACTGAAAAGAAAATCTCCTTTTTTGAGGCCCGAAAACAGGTAGTAGGCAGTCAGACGCCCACAGCATCTTCATATGCTTCGGCCGTAAAGAATGTATCCACTCGGTCAGTCTGCTGCCAGACTGATGAATTTATCTTTTCCAAGACACTGCAAGGAACAACTGTCAGCTCTGGTGGAAGCAGGTCCACCACCTCCCAAACCAAAGTGACTGCCCCTGGTGGAGGCAAAAAATCCGCCACCCCTCAGACTGCCCAGCAGTCTACAACATCTGCTGCTGGGCAGATTAAAAAACAGCACCCCTATCTCAAACTCCTCTGTCCAGTGCCCGTGCGGGCAAGGGAGTTCAACCTAGTGTGGAGATGGTGGAGTTGAAGAAGAAACCTCCACCGTCTCCCAAACCCAGACCTACTTCACCTGTTGGCAAGTCTGCCAGCAGGTCTGCAGATAGTCCAGTGAAATTAAGCAACAAATTTACAGCTTTAGCAGCAGATGTTGAGGAGGAGATGACCTGATCTCTCTCCTTTTCGCCCTCTGCACATGGATAATACAATATTCCATTGGTCTAAATTCCAACTTCGAGGAGCTGCAGCTTCTGTGTCAATCTATAAAACCTTCTGTCGTGGCTCTTCAAGAAACCCAAATTCAAAGCCAGAAGACCTTTACTCTTTCTGGCTTTAATATTCTTTCAAAACCTGCACAACCATCCACGTTGGGACTGTCGGGCGGTGTTGCCCTTCTCCTTCACAAAACTTTGTTGTATAGTCCTGTCGCTCTGTCTACCTCCCTTCAGGCTGTAGCTGCGAGAGTCACTCTCCACAAGACTGTAACAATCTGTTCTCTTTATCTACCTCCATCTGTCCCGGTTTGTCGTCAGGACCTTGTCAGTCTGTTAGGGGAACTTCCTCGACCTTTTTTGCTGTTGGGTGACTTTAATGGTCACAATCCTCTTTGGGTAGTGTCAGTTCGTCATCCAGAGGTCTGCTAATTGAGGATGTCCTTTCGGATTTAGATTTGTGTTGTCTGAACGACGGATCTGCAACTTACCTCCACTCTTCCACAGGTTCACTTTCGTGTTTAGATTTGTCGGTTTGTGACCCTCGCTGGTCCTGGACTATGAGTGGTCTGTCCACGACGATCTGCACGGAAGTGACCATTTCCCTGTCCTTCTACAACCTGTAATAACTGAACACGTCTCTGTCTCTCAACATCTAAATTATAAAAAAGCAAACTGGGATCTATTTGCAGCCACTATTTCAAAAGAATTCCAGGACACTGATTTTCTTCAGAGTCCAGACCCAGCAGAATCACTGACTAACACTGTGATCAAGTGTGCTAAAACTTGTATTCCAGTGTCTTCCGATAAACTTCAAATGCCAAAAACACCCTGGTTCGATTCAGACTGCCAACAAATTTCCAAAGTTAGAAAACGGGCTCAGCGTCAGGTGTACCAACGACCTTCGGGTCCCAACGCTCGAGCCCATCAGAAACTCCGTGCCAAATCGAGACACACTTTTAAAATCAGTAAACGTCGGTCCTGGAGAAGCTTCTGCTCCAGGCTGACATCGAAAACTTCTAAGAAAAAAGTGTGGAACATCATTAAAAAAATCAAAGGGAAGAACACCTGTCCCACTGTGAACCATCTCAAGTTTGCTGACTCTTTAATAACAGAGAAAAAAGCAGTTGCTAATCTGCTGGCTTCAACCATTGAAAAGAATTCCTCCTCTTCTAACAAATCAGCCACTTTTGTCAAAAATAAAACCCTTAAAGAAAAATCACCCTGCAACTTTTCGTCAGACAACATGGAAGACTACAATCTTCCTTTCACGTTAAACGAGCTGAAATCTGCCTTACTTTCTTGCAGCGATTCCTCTCCAGGTATAGATGAAATCCATTATCAACTGTTGAAACATCTTCCGCATGAAGGTCTGATCATCCTGCTACAGGTATACAACCATGTGTGGACTACAGGTTTTTTTCCACCCTCTTGGCGAAAAGCCCTCATTGTTCCCATCCCCAAACCTGGTAAAGATTTTTCTAATCCATCAAACTACCGTCCCATAGCTTTGACCAGCTGTGTCTGTAAATTGATGGAGAAAATGGTCAACGCTAGGCTCATGTGGAAACTTGAAACCGATGGCCTTTTGGCGAAAGAACAGTGTGGTTTCCGCAAACATAGGACTACGGTTGACCATTTGATTCGTCTGGAATCTACACTTCGGAACGCCTTTCTGAACAAACAGCATGCAGTGGCAATTTTCTTCGACTTGGAGAAGGCCTACGATACCACCTGGAAGTCGGGGATACTTCATGATCTCCACGATCTGGGTTTTCGAGGTCATCTTCCGCTTTTCATACAAAATTTTTTGGCAGAACGACAGTTTCAGGTCCGGGTTGGCACCACTCTCTCTGATGTCCACGAGCAGGAGTTGGGTGTTCCACAGGGAGCATACTGTCTCCTGCTCTCTTTAGTATTAAGATTAACAACATTGTTCAATCAGTCCAGCAGGGTTCAGACTGCTCATTGTTTGTGGATGATTTCGCTGTCTATGCGACTGGAAGCCTGTATCCGAGTGTCCAGCGCAGGCTCCAGCTTTGTGTGGATAAAATCCATCGATGGGCGGATGAAAACGGTTTTCACCTTTTCTCCAACAAAGACGCAGTGTATTCACTTCCATAATTTCCGTCAGTTTTTCCCAGATCCTGAACTTCAAGTAGGGAAATCTTCCATTCCAGCTGTTAAAGAGGCCAAATTTCTGGGGGTCATTTTGACCAGAAACTGAACTTTCTCAGCCACATCAAAAACCTCAAAACTTCTTGCCAGAAAGCTCTGAATATTCTGCGGGTCGTAGCGCACACTGACTGGGGGGCTGATAAGAAAACTTTGCTGCACCTCTACAGAGCCTTGGTCCGTTCCAAACTGGACTACGGTTGTGCTGTCTACGGCTCCGCAAGACCCTCTTACCTCAAACTCTTGGACCCTATCCACCATCAAGGGCTTCGTCTCTGTCTTGGAGCGTTCCGCACCACCCCTGTGTACAGCCTGTACGCAGAGGCGGGCGAACCTTCATTGTCCAACCGCAGGCTGAAACTGTCCTTAAATTATTATATCCGACTGTTCTCAGAACCGCAGAATCCTGCCTATGATGTGTCTTTGACCCTCCATTCCAAAGTAAGTTTGAAAACAACCCTAAATGTATTCCGCCGTTTGGTCTTCGTATGCAGCCTCACGTGCGGAATGCAGGTCTAAACCTGGGAGTAGTTTCCGATTTTTCCAAGTTTCCGGATCAACCTCCGTGGACCTTTTTCACACCAGAGATTCGTTTCGATCTTGCAGCTTTTCGCAAAGAGTCTACCAGCTCTCTGGCGTACAAGGCATTGTATGCTGACCTCTGTTCCAAATTCCCATCCTATCAAAAAGTTTTCACTGACGGTTCCAAGTCTGAGGATGGAGTGGCCTGTGCAGCCTACTGCCCTGGGGCTCCTTCTCAGATACTGTTGGAACATATCCATTCCGATGCTTCTGTCTATTCTGCTGAACTTACTGTTCTGGTACTGGCTTTGAAGATAATCTCCATTCTTCAAAGAGGGACTTTCTGGTTCTGTCGGATTCGCTGTCAGCTTTGGAAGCCATAGCTGGCCGCAACCTTCAGCATCCAGAACTTTTGCATTTTTTTGAACTTTTTAGCAAGTTGAAAGCGGACGGGTACAACATTACTCTTGCTTGGGTTCCTGGTCATGTTGGCATCGGCGGGAACGAAATGGTTGATCGTTTAGCCAAGAACGCCACAAGAGAGAAACTGTCCAACATTTATATCCCCTGTTCAGATGTGAAACCCAAAGTTAACGATTATGTGAGAGACCTCTGGCAGGAGGATTGGAACACACAGACGAGTAACAAACTCTTTCAGATCCGTCCAAACCTTAAGGACTTCCTCCCATCCACGTCGGGAGGTCGTAAAGAGGAAACGGTTCTGTGCCGGCTGCACACCGGCCATTCGTATTTTACCCATGCTTACCTTTTAAAGAGTGAAGAAGCTCCGTGGTGCATTCCATGTCATGCGCCACTCACAATGAAACATGTTCTTTTAGAGTGTTGGGACTTGCACGATGTGAGACACAAACATTTTACAGCGGAGTCCATGAAGATCCTGTTCAGGGATGTCCCGCCTGATGTGATCCTTGAGTTTTTGAGAGAGATTAAAATTTTTCATCTGATTTAAGATTTTACGGAAGAAAGATTTTAACAAAGTTTCTGGTGCGTTTGTAGACGATGTCATTTAATGAGATGTATGAAAGTGTTTTTGTTTTTTTTTTTTTTTTTTTTTTTTTTATGACTGGTGAGTTGATTTTAACGTGGTGACAGCCCTGATATGGCCCTTTGCGGTCGGCTGGGCTATAAGCAACATTATCTTATCTTATCTTATCTTCTCACTATTTTGTTTGTTGGCTACCGATGATCATATCATCAGAATCAAAGTCATCAAGATTTATTTTGCCTTGCAATTTTATCCATCAAGTGTGTTTCAGGGTGTTTTTTGTTGTTTTCTAAGAAAGAAATGAAGACATGGTCAGGCATGGAATTTTTCGATGGTAGTCTTCAAAAACAGAAAAAGAAATGCTGGAAGAAGCAAATCCCCTTGTAAATAACAGTTGGACTGACGAAAACAGGTAGTCTGAAGTCACCGCAGACTTGCTGGCCAGAAAAACGAAAAAGAAGGTTCATGTGCAGAGAGCAGTGAGAAAATGTGCCACTTTTCATCCTGGGGAAAAAAATGATCCTACTTTTAGATTCTGGACTACATTGTGGCAAAACAATAGGAAACAAATGTAGGGAATCAAATCTTGCAGTCTTGGAAGACTTATCAAATTTATGGAAGTTTAATGGAGAAAGGCAAGGCTAACAAACATAAACTTTTTTTCTTCTTGTGGATAGTGGGATGCTCCTTTCTAGTTATAGGCAGTTCTCCTTGACAGCAAGCACACTTAGTGCTTCAACAGTCCTGTCATTTAGCAAACCATTACTTTAGCCTAATCTATGTAGTGTTTCAGTGCTTTAGTTCTGCCTCGGCCATCTCTGCGAAAAGTATAAGTATGTTTGGTTCCCCAAGACTCAACAAATACAGACATCAAGAAGATGGCTAGAAACATTTTCAACACAATTCATTGGATTACCAGTTCACAATCTGAGAAAAACAGTAGTATCTGTGAATGTGATATAATGGTAGAAAATGAAATAAGATTTTAGGTAACAATAGTGTCAGAGGTCATGTAATGATGTAAATTAACTTTGCCTGAAATGGTTGATGACTGCTTTTTTTTCTAATGTAAGTAAAAGTAAGCAGATTTTTTTGTTTTGTTTTGGTTTTTCTTGTCACCCCCCCCCCCCCCCTCCCCCCCTTTTTTTTTTTCTACTGTGAGTGGTGTGACAATGGAAATTATGCTAGTCATATAATTGTACTTGTCCAAGTGATTCCTTGACAGGAAGTTTTCACTATGTTGGTGTCAGTAAAGTACCAGTGACAGAAATGAGCTTGATTAGCTGAACCATGAACATTGTCAAAAGGGCAATAACAGAAACTAACT
This sequence comes from Conus ventricosus, assembly GCA_018398815.1. Taxonomy (NCBI): domain Eukaryota; kingdom Metazoa; phylum Mollusca; class Gastropoda; order Neogastropoda; family Conidae; genus Conus; species Conus ventricosus. The sequence continues at coordinate 6,447,344 of CM031599.1, read as the reverse complement.
AAAAGTGAACAGCGTTGTCTCATCCCTGACAGATGGCAAGTCAAACAGAGTGGTGCGGGCAGCCCTTCACGATCTGACCAATCAGTCCATCCAAGAAGTCGATGGCGATGACGGAGGATCAGGCATGAGGCACTTGACAGGTGCAGAGTGAAAGGGATGCTTGGTGTTGGAGTGGAAGGTGTCAGGTGCAATGGCAGTAGTTCCTGCTTGTTTTCTTCAAAATAGCTTGTGAGCCACAAGCAGAAATTGTTTTGTTCACATTGTGTGCTGATTGCTTTTGAATCATTGTATGTACAGTGATTGTTTTGACAGTAAAAGCTGGCAGCACAGAGGTGGACTTCAGCAACCATAGACTGACACTGCTGACAGCTGAGCTGTTTAGCAAAGGTATTCAGTTCATTTGTCAGTATGAAGGGAGAACATCATTGATTACTCACCCGGAATTGACAGTTCATAGAATTGCGTGTGTACTTGTCACCAAAGTTCCTCATTCATTTCATCATGATTTGTACTTTTTAAAACATGGTACTTCAGGTTGAATTTCAAATAGGAAATTGATGTGTTGATTATTTTGAAGTGGCAGTCCTAGTTTTCTTTTTAATTGACCTGTTTTGTGACTGTGTCCTTTGTATGCTATGTTTGGTGGAAAGAGGAGCTGTGCAATAGCTCTCGGCAATTCTGTGTGAACACTGCTTATGACAGGCTTGTCCATTGTCCACACTTTGACTGAGTTTCATTTTGTTCATCTGCATGTCTTTGGCAAACATTTTGCTTGCCTCTCACTCGCATTCCTTACCCCCCATCCTTGAAAATTTCAAAAGAAACATTTTTGAAACTTTGCGATGGAATGTTTAGGAACACAAACATGCACACAATTGCATTCTCAGTCAGGTTAAAGAAACAAATAATGCATGAATTACCATTTAAATTGTGTTTTGAAAATAGTGCCAGGAAAGCGGAATTTAGAGTGATGTAAGTTCAGTTTTTAGCTGTACAATTCTGACTTTGGTTGGGGTATGCTTAACAGTTTTTCCTTTGATGTAGGTAACCATTCGTATTTCACCCTTTTTTTTTTTCATTGTGATTTCATGAATGTAGGATAACTGCATCAAGTAGAATTTATTTGAAATAAAGTACAGCTTAGTGTTGGTCATTACTTGCAAATTTAAAAGAACAAAATGTTGAAGGAAGACAACAGGATACTACTGCGCATTACTATTGTCATGATGAATGTTTGAAAATTATTGGACGAAAATGAACAGTTATTTAAAATGTACAGTATGAATGTGTTCTGATGACAAAACAGCAAGCAACCAAATTTGAAAGGATTATGGATTTTATTCCAGTGTTTATTGTGGTGGAACACTTTGTTAAATATTTACAAATCTGAAATGATTTGTAGTATTTTTTTGTAACAAGTGTTGGAACCGCTGTCTGATATACGACATATGGTGTACAACACATTTTTTATGAAACCGTATGTTATGTGCAGGAAATGACCTACTTTGCAGGTAGAAGGACAAATAAAACACATGAATGTGACATTTTAGAAATAAGTACTGAAAGAAATATATGTTTTGAATTTGTCATATTTGCTACCAGCCATCATAGTTTCTTGTATCATCAGATATTGCACTAGTTTTGCGCATGTCCACTTTTGTACATTAACACAAAGGCATGTGCATTTATACAATGTGGGGGAGGTGGGGGGGGGGGGGGGGGGTAGTTAACTCATTGCATGTAGTATCATTGACGTTTAGTTGGAAAGTTATCATACACAACATGTCATAGAGAACCCTGCCTTTCCTTCTTTTCATGTCTTTTTTATACCAGATTTGTGTGTTGTGAAAGACATTAATGAATAATGCATTTTTAGATCCAGAACTTATGGTGTCTGTTTGTCATTGTTAAAAGTAAAAAAAAAAAAAAAAGAGGGAAAAGACTTGTGCAGCGTGTTTGTAAAGATGAGACTTCTTTGTGCTAACCCTTACCTATAGACTTTTCCTAGATGTGTCCAGCTTTCAGACAGATCTTGAGATCTTGCCTTGAAAGTGAGATGCTTAATAATTCCAGTGTTCCTTTAAAGTTCATACTTCCTCCCATTTTTGACCGTGAAAATAAATCATATTAACAAACTACTACCTTGCTTAAGATGAATTGAAGAGGAATTTTGGTCCATTCCATTTTGTTCCTGAATCTTTTTTTCAATCTGGATACAAGGGGGAAAGGATTTTGAACAAATTGCTGTAAGAATTGTACGATACAAATAAATAATAATATAATATACTATAAATCAGAGTGCACCTGTAAAACTTGTGTACATTATGATGGATGCAAACATATGTACTTGATCTAATGCTTACTGCTTCTACACATGAACTAATGTACCGCAAAATACAAATATAACTTAATTTCATTTTCTAGACTTCTTTTCAACCTCTGTCATAACCGTACATTATCTAAGTCCTTTTTTTCCCTTTAACTAGCAGACATGTGACATATGTGTCACATTATCTGTTGAATTTGATGTTTGCTGAAGATGATGTTTTCCAACTGAATGCAGTATCTTACAAAATCCTGTCCAGTATCCATTGAAGACAAAAAATAAGCATGACAGATCATCCATAACAAGTAGTAACTGGCTTTCTCAAGCACTTTGTGGCCTATTTTGTTTGTTAGCTTGTATTGTTGATTTTACATTACTACAGAATCTGGATGTCAGGGGGCAAGAAAAAGCACAAACAAACAGCTGTAAGCATTCAGATTTTTATTTCTGGTAAAAATTTGTCTTCAAATGTACATAATGGAATTTTTGCAACATTTCAACACCTTTTGATCTATTTTAACGCATTTCAACAAGACTTATTTTGTACACAGTAGCATACTGATTTCAAAACATGTAAAGCATCTGACAGTGTGATGGAAATAATACTACATTGGTGTAATGTACAAAAGAATATTGTTGACCATTGCAGTTGCTTCTCTTGCCCAGTCAGTGTCAGAGTCGGTGTTCAACACAGCTTGCAGAATTGATACACCTTGCCGTTCACCCTTTTGTACTATCCAACACACAAGTCCATGATATGGATATATAGGCCATCTGCTTTCATTTATCATACTTGAAGACTTTGATAGTGAAGTAGAATTGCTGGTGGTTATTGTTCCTCTTAGCTCCTTAAATGTGCTCCAGTGATTAGTCTTTGACACCACAAGAACAAACAGATGAAGGTGGGTGTTTCTAGAAACCAGTTCATTGCTAGGTTTGCACTCTTATTATTTGGAAATCTGAGCTGCTTTCCTGAAGGTTGTTGTCCTCTGCCTTTCCTCGGAGGACCTGAAGAAGTTCATTTAGCTCTGGTTGTCTCCCTTTAGCTCCAGCTTGCATGGTCCAACATCCCACACTGATAACTCCATGTGGCAACATTCATTTTCTGCCACCGTATAGGGCTCCTACTCCTAGGAAACATGTATTTGAAAGGAAAGAACTTCATGATAACGGTTTCAGCTGTAATCTACCAAGTCAAAACGGTTAACGACTATAAAAAGCATTCAGAATCAAGCCTGTCTTATCTGAAATGATAGTCCAACCAAAACTATGAAACATATTTGATGTCAACATTCTAGACTTGAGATGTATCTAGCTCCATTGCACTGCTGTTCCTTGAATAATGGAATCTAAATTGTGATTGTCACTGTCCATATGTAGACTGGATGACCATGAACACAATAAACAACAGAAAAAAATGATAAATGCAAAAAAATTGCAACCTCCTATTTTTTTCCCCTATATTTTATTGCTTGATGAGGGCCAATGATTTTTGTCTGACCAATTTAAGACAAAATAACATCTCACTCTGATGTGATGTGTTGGCAAGATGCTGCAAAAGCGAAAGAGATCAATAAAAGTGATACAAACTGGTCCTGGCTCTGGTTGGACTGGTGGATAATGCGCCACTCAGCTCAGATTTTAGGCAGAATGAACTATTTGAATGCAAGTTTTGAAATTTGATGCTGCTTTTATGCTCCCCATGATCATTTCTGGGATTTTTGCATTTCTTCACTTCATTGGGAGCCCTGTAATACTGTGACATATCTCCTCAGGAATTCATATCCAAAGCCTTCCGACAGGGTATAGTGAAAAGTGGACGATGCAGAGGCAGACCAAACATGCTTTGGATTTGACAATGGAAGGTACTGGAGAGATCACATCATTGTTAAGCAGTGTCTTTACCCTGTTGAGCACAATAAAGGTCAGAGAGCTGTACAGATCCATGAATGCTTAAGCATCTGGCATGGTGTTTCTATTGAATTAGTGTCATGACAAAATAATAATACTTGATGTAACAACCATTTTCATTTTGCTTTGATGAACCTTATGGAGAAAAAAACCCTTGACATCATAATTGGTTCTTTCTACACAGTCAAATCTCAATGGCTTGAGAACTTTCAACATTGCTAAACAACATGGTAAAAAAAACTATGTCATCATTGATTCAAACATCTGCTTTATGCAAACACTATAATTGTAAAAGAAAATTGGATATACATCAAGACAGAAAAATATATCACAGTCAAATCTCTTATCATCTGACTATTACTTGCAGAGGAGCAAGATTACCAGCAGACAGTCCCATAAAATCACAAAATGTCCTGTTTTCACCATCACGGTTGAATTGTAACATAACACATGTGTCAAATCAGCAACTGTAAACACATAAATATTCTTATTACTTATTCATTGGGAAACAAATTAGTTGACACAGTCCTGTTTTGCAGAGTAGCAGAGGCAGCGCATTCTAATTTTGTTTATCCCAAATCTTTCTGCAGGTCACTGAAGTGCACTCTTAACGTTACATGATCACTCAACATGAATGTACACATACACACTTACATCTCACTTAAAACAAGTTTTACAGCTTGACACGTACAAGAAGCGAAGTGGGACAATATATTTACAACTAAAAAAAAAAGGGAGGGCATCTCATTCCACTGCTTACAATCATTGTGCTTATTTGTATCTGAACTCTGAACCCAGGGTCATTGACAGTGGGGAAGGAAGATATAAAAGTGATCAAATTAACAAAGAGTAAAACCAGCTACAGTATCACACTCATAATGGTTTATCTCCATCAACTGACAAAAGTAAGATCCTGAAAGGGCAAACTTGCCTAAAATTGACAAGACTCTTTCAGCTTGTTTGGAATCTGATTTTGGGAAGTAACTGATGTCAATGTACACATTAAGGTGTTCATATGGATAGGGACAAGAAACGGCATAAGTTTTAATCATAGCCCAGGGGACCACACAGAACCTATTTGGGGTTGTCAAACTGGGAAAAAAAAGGTTGCATCACAAAACCTCAAATTGTCAACAACAACAAAAGCATATTCTGGAAAACAAACTGGTTATGACATGGTTTTTTTTTTGTTTTTTGTTTTTGCTAAACTGTTGGCATCTTGAGGCACAGAAATTAGGCCATGGGGAGAGCACCAAGCCTCCACTAAATTTGTACTCTTAGATTTTACAAAAGGGGAGGGGAAAATTAATGAGAAGCGTTCCAACGCAGCAAAACATTCCCCTTAATTTTGCTCTTTCAGAATATAAAGGGGGGGGGGGGGTGTCAATGCCACAAAAAATATGTAAAGAAAACAAGGCATGTGGGCAAATAAAACTTATAGAATGGAACACCACCAATCGTGTCCACTCTGAACAGTGTACAAATTTTCACAATCTAACTGCCAGATAACAAAAAAGCTAACGTGTCGAACTGCCACCAGAGAAAAAGTCCTTTGTGAGACTTTCCTGAATGGGCACAGGAAAAGTCCACCGAGGTAGAAAAACAGTAGATGACTTGGAACAAAACAAGGCTTTTTTTTTTTTTTAGAGAGAGAGAGAGTGAAAGGAAAGAGGAAGTTTCCAGCACACAACTTGGAGAAAGTGGGGGTGCTTTTTATACTGAAAGAGTCCCTGGCATCCCCATGGGAAGAGAATACAGGAACAAGTGACCTGACATTTTAGTCTTGCATACTTGAACTGACTTGGAAAATACACAAGGGTTGTATTTGCAATACTGTTGACGATTAAATTTCCATGTGTAACTTTTCACAATACTGGGAATGGCTTTGAGATACAGCGATTCAAAAATGTTTAAGTAAGTAAGTATAAGCACTCTTCTTCATACACCAGATTGATTTCTCCACGTGTTCAAAGAAAACAAGGTGATGTCATGCTTTCTATATAAAAAAAAAAAGGTTCTCTGTTAACATTCTGAGCAACAATCTGCAACATGCATGCATGCGCGCGCGCACGCACACACACGGTTACATGTAGGAGTTCATAAGCAGTTGAGAACTTCAGTGATACTGGGAAATGGAGAAATGTTGACTGTTAACCAAATTCAATGATCTATTAATTTGCTCAATCAGATCTTCGGCTTATTTGATAGTTTTAAATATAATGTATGATACATTTGTTTTGCTAAAATATACAAGCATACTATAGTCTGTCTAGGCAAGGTCATTATTCTTTTATCATTGGGGCACATAATTCTTGTAAATTTTGAAGAATATGTGAACAGACTGACCAGATCAGTAACAGATTGAAAACAAGCTTGTATTCTGAGAACTCCCCTTTTTTCTGTTTGTTTCCACTGTAGATATACACTTGATAAATATTGGATTTTCTCTTTTTTTTTTTGGTCACACATGCACTTTATTAACAAGGTTGTTTACATTGTGCTCGTTTTGAAGATTCTGCTTAATATAAATCGGCAAAATAAACTCTTATGGTGCAAATCAGATCACAAAAAAGCCATACTTTGCTGATCGATTATTTCCTGTGTCCAAAACCCTTTTCCCACTGTCATGGACATACACAGTAGCAAAGTACCTATTACAATGTGCAGTATGACATTTTTATGTGACAGATTCAAAAGTTAGGATATGTTTGATTTTTTATGTGACAGATCAAGTTAGAATATGTTTTGAACGCGCATATTTCATATCTTTTGGGTTCAGAAACAATTCACCGTTGAAATTCCTTCTGATTTTGTGTCATGACTTTTTGATGATGTCTATCCATTCAGTACATACTGTTCTTTCATGGAAGAAAACACCCAATTGGAATTGTATTGGTATTCAGAGATACAAGAACAGAACTGACATACAATGGTATAATTGTCTATATCATGGAAAGCTCATTCTGTTCTTTTAAATTAAGTTGGTTCACTATGTCCATGCACCAAAGAAACATAGCCAACAGCAGTTTCCTTTGATTGTCAGTCTGACAACATTTTTTTTTTATCACTCCAATGTTCGATTCAGTCAACTTTGTGCTTGGTCACATATAATTCATTATGCTGATTCTGTCACTTATTCTGGTATTGTGTGTGCTGACAATCAGTGATCTGTTTATACCAAGTAAGATTAAACAGAAATACACCAAGTGATGATTTGTTCCATGAGTTTCAGTCACTAGGTACCATGGAGATGATGGGATTTCCCACTGAATTAGTGAAAACATTTGAAATTGAAGATCAAGTGTACTTTTTCAATTTCAGGGATTTTTTTTTTTCTTTAGTGTCAAAAGAACATAAGTTGCAAAGATTACTTAATTCAATTTTGACATCCTTCTGTCCATTTAATCACTCCACCTCCCACTCCTCCTCCTTCCCACCTCAACCCCCCCCCCCCCCCTCCCCCATTCCCTTAATAATGCATACAAAACCATGTCGATTTTACTTTCCAGTCTTAAATTGAAACAGTACTTTCTTCTCTTTTGTCATGAAAAAAATGATCCCTTATCTAATATTTAAATGGAAAATTTATGCTGTAGGATTTTCCCCTTTTGTAAATGTATACAGTGTGGATCTTTGCTAAAGTCCTACTTTTCAGCACTATTATGACAATAAACTTTTACAAATGCACAACAAAAAACATACATATTCCAAATGTCTTGCTCAAGTACCAAAAATAAATTTATCACATCAGTGCACATCTTCAAAGGATGTCAAGCTCTTGAAGAAATAACTCTGTAACGTAAGCCTCCAAGTTTACCCATTGATTTTCCTTCTTTCTGTCATTTAGATTTGTCAATAATCCCACAAAATGGAAGCTGAAAGTATTCATCCAGCAATCCACATTGAAACGCTCGTTATTGTCGATGATTTTGATGTTCTCCACAGTGACAAGGTCTGTAGGTGCATCGAGGTGGGGAATAAGGCGGCGGATTGGAGCGAGCACCAACAGATGTCACTGATGTCACAGACATGCTATCTGCACATACAGAAACAGAGTCATCTACTTCACATTGAAAAACTGATGGTTTTTTTTTTCTTTTCAAATTTAATCTATCCATGCCAACACACGAACGGTAGACTAGGAAGCAAGTGGGACAAAATGTGTCTGGGTATAGGAGCCATGACGGACTGCAATGAGAGTTTTGCCAGCTTTAGTATGCGATTCAGCTGAGTGGTGAATCTCTCCTTTATGACCAAAGTGTGACTGGCCTACATAAAGATTAATATATGCACACAAGCACAAACACACACACTGAGTGGTGAATCTTTCCTTTAAGATGACTGGCTTAGATAAAGATGAACACACGCACACGCACAAACACCACAAGTAACAAATGAGATTTTATTGGCACTGGTGACAGAAAACATTGAAGGCATCTCTAATTGTTAAAAATCGATGAGAAAGATAAAGCGGACTCAAGTGGTATTACAGATCAAGCAAAAGTGATTAATTACACACGTAACACAGTGTAAAGAAAGTGTAGAAAATTATTGCAATCACACATGTTGCATTGAGCCATGGGATGTCAAATGTAAACAATCATCAGTGCAATTGCTCTGCAACCAAGCTATTGATGCTGTCGGCAGGAAGCTTAGTACATTGTGTCATGTGTGTGTATGTTCAAAACAGGCACCACTGAACACCACCAAAACAAAGCGTGTTGACACCAGTGTAATGTCTGGTGGGTTACCCCTGATCAGCTGATACTGATTGCTCCTTTGGACTGTGGTACTTGGGCTGCAGCAGGATAAACATCAGTATGGCTGTGTAAGGGAGAGCCAGACGGAGTGAAGTGGGAAATGATGCCATATTGTGAGTTCAGAAAATGAGACTTATGATAACTGTAAACATGCACATTGCTAATTTGAACAACTTTTTTTATTTTGTGAAAAACAAACAAACATCATCACAAAAGAATTTTCACTTAAAAACTTGATTTTGACGAGATTTTCTTCCGCCCAACCCCTTTCCCCTCCAACTGTGCACTCTAGTCCATTCGGTTTCATACCAAATCAGGACAGGAAGTATATACAAGTGATTTTATCCTTTATTGTTTAACTATTCACATGCACTCGTTGACAAACGGCACACCGTTGAGGGTGATAAAATTCAAAAAGGACAGATTTCTTCAGTCTTGTTCTTTGTTATTAGGTAAGATAAGATAATGTTGCTTATAGCCCAGCTGACCGCAAAGGGCCTTCTTTGTTATTACAGACCTATGTATCATGCAGTTTGAAAAGTATGTACAAATACAATTTTCAGGAAAATGGAGTGAAAACAAAAATGTAGAGCCATTCTCTCCAGGAATGGTACAGCAAAGAAATAAAATAAAATAAATAAACATTAACACAAGAAATATGCTGAATTACAGTCTTTTCTTCATGACTGAAAACAGAAAAATGGTACAATGAGAGGAAATCCTTACCATGATGACCATCATCCTGTTCTTGTCCCCCAACATAGCCTGGCGGCAGCACACATGCCTCGTATGGTTGGAAGATGGGCACCGAGTCCCAGTGGGTGGACAGCACGAAATAGGAGGGGAGGAGATGGCAATGTGATATGGTGGGGGTTGATGTCCTGGGATTTCGTACTGTGGTGGTGCTATTGGCATCGTTAACACTGGTGTGCATCTCCGCCCTGCAATAGTTTTTCTCATAGATAAAAGCCGAGCACATGATGACAGATAAAACATAGACAACAACTGCCACAACACAACAACAAAAACAACATGTGCGTGCACACACACTCACTCACACAGAGACCTCTCTTGTAAAAAGAGGGAAATTTATTTGAAGGAGTTTACCGTAAATTTGCTATGAGGATATTATTGGAGCAGGCGACTTTAATAATTATACGTCAAGATTACATATTGTAGTACATAAAATAATTCATGGTATTTATGATCCTAGCACCACATACTTTCTTTTCAATCTTTCTGATCGTAATACAAGTGCCTGAGGTTATACTTTCAAGATTACTTAGACGCTTCAATCAGTTTCTTTTTTTTTTTCACTACGAGTTGTCAACAACGTGGAGGAAAACAGTACAAACGTCATCCCAGACATTCTATGCCGATGGGTCTACAAATCTCCAGACAAATGAGGAGAACGTGTCGGTACTACTTAAACGTTTCATATAAGAGAGTGATCGAAGAAATTGGGAGGAAAAAGAAGAAATCTTTGACCGAGTTAAATCAACAATGATCAGACTGGATTGGTGATGAAATCGCAGCACCTGAGTTGAATGAAACAATAGCTGAATGCATTTAAGATAGTGCTCCAGGTCCAGACAAAATACGTTATTAAGATAAAAAACACTTTCAGAAGAAAAAAAACCCCCATAAAATTTTTCAGCTACCAGGACTTTTTCGATAAGCGTGCCGTGAAACGGGACACAAAAAGGGAACCGAAAGCTTTACCAAAACAGAAAGACCATCATTGGAAGTAAAACCAAAAACTCACAAAGAAAATAAACAGGAAACCATGGAGTGATGAATCATAGCAAGAAAACTTGAAAGAGACCTCGAAACTACACAACCCCCTACTCATCAAGAAGGCCACAGAACACATAGGGGAAAATGAGGTGTTTTTGCCTAGAAAGAAAATTCCAAAGAAAGGGAGACCCCAACATTGCAATAGTCTGGAAATGCAGCAGCAAAGTCCATTTCTCGTTTCTCATAGAGCTTTCTCTCGTTATGGATCACGGACACTTACATGATGGAGCAGCAGCGCTTCAGGAGCAAACCCTTTCATCCTATATTTGGAACGGGACTCCGAACGTCCAAAAAACGTCCGGGGATCACCTAAAGGGCTAAATGCAGAATTTTTACGGGCCTTTCAAATGGCAGACAAATGACCGACACATTTTAACGAGATGATTTTTAAAATTCAGGACCCCCGTTTTTTAAATGAAACAAGTCGCCTGTAAGTTTCCATCATGAGGCGATGAACGTTATTATGGAGTGCGTTTACTGTTGTGTGTGTGGTGTGTGGTGTGTGTGTATTCTGTTGTTGTACAACTAAGACATAACATGTCATCTTTATTTCCTACGAATAATCAAGGTGCGCGCACATTCACACACATGCACACACACACACACACACACGTGTGGCGTGCGCGCACACACACACACACACACACACACACACACACACATACACACTCATGCTTGCACATGCATGCACCGTGCACACTCATGGACACACGTGCGTGTGCACACATGTATGCGCATATACACACACATGCACAAAGACATGCATGCACACTCGCACACACATGCACATGCACACACATACGTTCACATGCACCGCATACTTAGCAAACAACACACACACACACACACACACACATTTGGGCCCGTGCCCCACTCATTCATACACACACATATCCCACACAACCTGCGTGTACACTCTCCACAAACACAAGCAATGTAATATTGGCACAGACAAGTTAAGTATTACACAAAGTTTGAAGCGCGTTGGGCTAACGCGCAAGTCAGACTTCTGCGAAGTCAGAGCCACGAGACCCTCTTCCTACATTCTCTCATCTCAGTCATTAATTCATTATCCTACAGCTTTAAATTGTGCGTAGTAGGCCTATGGTCTCACAACTTCGCAGATGAGGTGTAGTGTATAATGGACTAGTGCACAAGCAGTAACACCTTGGTAAAACTGAAACTGTGAAATATGGAATACTCAGTCAAATTTGGAAACTGTCAATGCTCTTTCAATGATTTCTAGTACACACAGATGTTTATGAATACCCACGCTCTGTAAAGAAAGAAATGTATTCTAAAACGGATTCTTTCCTCCATCTTTTAAGTTGAAGGGGACAAAAGGCTTTCAGCTTGTAGCCTTCTTGCTATGTTGTTGCTGCTCTGTTATTGTTGTTGTTTCGTCCCCTGGCTAAAAGACTCCAGAGATCATCCGAACAGCCAAAGCACTTGAACACTATGGTACAAATGCATCAGCTGGGGATGAGAACATTACGTGTGTGACCGTTTTTTGATTACCCCGCCATGTGGGCAGCCACACTCTGACTTCGGGGGATTTTGGAGACTGATAATGTTATGCGGGAGCTTGTCACGACTGAAGAAAAATCCCTGCATAACTAGCAGAGCATAACAACATTTTGATGTACCCTTTGGCGTTCAAGCCTATGTCAATTGGCCTGACACAGCCTTAACCCAAAGGCGGGTGCTGTTCTAATCCATTAAGCTGTCTGTGTAATGTTAACTGTAGCGCAAAGTACACCGCTAAGTGCAGTGTGTCACATTGTGACCTTTATGTTGTGAAGCAGCAGCAGCAGCAGCAATAACAACACAAAAAACACCGATAAAAAAACCAAAGGGTAAATTTTTTGTTGCAGCCGAATTCGTGATTTGACCACAGTTACGTTGAGTGCACAGACCAGCGGCCCCTAGGCAACCATTTTGTTCGCTTTTGTTTTTTTGGTTGTGTAGGTCGACGGTACTTGCTGCCGGGCCGTAGTGTCCTCGATGAATCCGTCTGAGAGGCTTCCATTTGTCTTTTAGTGGGAGCAAAAATAGAAACGCCCCTACGGGACACACAACAAAACACACACAACACACACACCCTCCTCTCTGGCTTTTTTTTTTCTACGACACAGATCATTACCTTTTATTGGTGAAAACGTTTTGATGATTGTGGTTATTGAACTTGTTGAAAATATCCGAGGATTTATGCATGTGAACGAACAGAAAACTTGTCGAAAAGAAATAGCAAAATGTTAGAACCACCCCCCCCCCCCCCCCCCCCACCAAAAACGATGGATCGCGCGCGCTTTTTGGGGTTGTGGTGTGTGTGGTGTGCGCGCGCGCACACGCGCGTGTGTTTGTGTCTTGTGTATATGATTGAGAAACTAAGCTTATGTAAAGTTGTCCATTTCCGCAGTTTATTATCAAGTTACACAGAAAATACGGACCCTTGCTGGGCCCAAAATTTTGAAAATACCGCATCAAGATGATTATATCCCCCTGAGATGGACCACACACACACACACACACACACACACACACACACACACACACTACCGCCGCGCGCACACATTCATGGGATCTAGCTCAATCCCCCAACGCCCCATTTTACACACATGCCCCTGCCCATCCACCCCACCCGCTGTCCTTGCCCAGCAACCCTCCGCCCCCAACCCTCTCTGTCTGTCTCCCTCTCTTACAGCTGCACATTCCCAGAATGCCCCTTTCACAGAGCCCTCTGGTGAGAGCGAAGTGACAAAATATGGGCTGATGATTGATGTATATCACAAACTAAGCTATAATAAGTGTATGAAAATGAGAACCAACACAATTGTGTCGGTATGAAATTTGATTTTTGAAGCGTTATGAACGAAAGAAGGGAAAATGAAAATTTTTCATTGTGCGAGTTGCAGCTTTAAGACGTGTTCGACAAGCAGAGTGGCACCTGTAGTCTGCAGTGCGAGTATGGATTCGTGAAAAGCAAGAGGGATAGGGGTTTTTGCTTTATAAACGGATTCAAGTTCAATCACAACAAAAAACCTTGATGAAAAGGTGTATTGGCGATGTTCCACTAAGGCTGCAGGTCCACGTGTCTGACTGTTGGAACGGATCTAAAAGTTGAAAGTGAGTTCAGGAGAAATCCTTTTGCGAAAGTCAAGTGGGATCGGATATGAACCGTCGTCTGCTTAAATTTTTAGGCCTAGCAAAGCAGCGATCGGCAAGGTGCAAGTTTAACAGCCCCCCCCCCCCCCCCCCCCCGCACCCACCTTTCTCATGACGGCTGTGGTTTTGGTACCAACTTGTAGAGACTGATTGATTGACACTCTCACGGACAGAACAATAGCTTTCTCTTCGTGAGTACGCGAATCAATTAGGTCGACACAAAGTGACAAACTGAGGCTCTGGAACTTCGGACTTGCCACAAAATACCAACATACTCTATCTCTCTCTTCTCTCTCTCTCTCTCTCTGTGAGAGAGAACGAGAGAGGGGGCGCTCACTACTGCACATAGATGTTTGCATAGATCTTCATCCATTAGCCAGCCACAATCGACCATCCTGAACTGGTTATCGGCCTGTAGGCATGCAGCAGTCGGCTCAGCCTGCACTTGTACATATCATATGGGTTGCAGAAAGCCAAGAACAGGAAAGGAAAAGACCTACGACGGTGGGAATTTATATTTTAGCCTGTGGTCTGGGTTTTATAAGCACCCTACTAGGTATGTTCACTTTTCAACCCCTTACCACAGCAGCCCAGAGAGAGAGAGAGAGAGTGTGTGTGTGTGTGTTTGTGTGTGTGTTCACTTCCTCCCGCTATCCCATTTTTCTTGTTTTTTTCCAAATGGTGTCATTATCTTCAACATTTAACTTTATTATGATGACACATTCTTGGGGGAAAACAGTGTGTGCTTGCTGTGTCCATGCAGACAACTGATCACATATCAAGGACCCATCACTCCAATCACCAAAGAGTTCAGGGTATGACTAAGTGTATTTTTCACATTCTCACAGAGTGTTGTGCTGAACAAGTGTAACACTGGCAAATATTTTAACCCTTTCAACGATTCAAGCAACAGGACGCATTAAAAAAAATAATGGTTTGACAAAATTACACAACTTTCGTTAAAATGTTGTACGCGATCTCCAGACTAAAATGATTTACTAGATAGTAGAATATGCTGCTCAGTCTGTCCTGATTGAGATAATGCTCACATATCAACACTGAGTTTAGGCATAATACAATATTGAGCCTTTTGAAGAGTCTTCAAATCATGCTACACATATGGCACCATCTGTAAATTCCCATGTTGTGCAACAACTCTCATCAGTTATTAATTTGGGCTGTAGATGTTATGGTTTTGCCTGAACTAATGTGTGTGACTTTAAGGAAAATACTTTTCATACATCATTGTGTATTCATTTGATGTCCTGGGAGATAATCCAGTGTTTAATTGTGCGCTGGGCTTTATAAAAGTTAGTAAGATAAACTGAAACTGGGAGATAACTGGCAATGCCTGGCCTATCGCCCTTAAAAGGAAATAAATCAGTAGTGTGGTTGGCTGGGATACTGAAATTTGGAGGTAATCATTCCTAACATCATGACAGCAGGAAAGGCTCAAGGTCATGATGCTCCACTGACGGGAACAAGTGTAGACAGACAGTTTCCGTAGTCATTGTGAAAATGTCCCATCCCAGTCAAAAGGATTTAGAGAAAGAGGGCAGTGGGAGAAAGGGATGGTGATGGATACATGAAATTAAAATGAAGGTGTTAAAGCGTAAATTATTAAATATGTTGTTCATAAAGACATGATTTAACACAGTATGGTGTCCTTGTGTCAGTGAAGAATGCATTTTAATACTGTCTCTTTCATCCCATCTTTACTCCCTACCACTTCTCTGCACACCCCACCCCTATATGTTCCCTTCCTCCTCCACTCCTCTACCTCCACTCCCTCCAAGCCTTGCTAAGTCATTTTAATTGTTAGTAGGGAATTATTTGCTTGCACTTGTTTAACCCTCATTACTTAAAAATCTTTATTGTTTTGTTTTGTTCCTCTTGTCCTGTCTGAAGGAGTCAGATAGATGAGACTTGTTACCTCAATTTTTGTAATCTCATCAGTTTATTGGGCTGCTTTGTAATACAACATGCATGTTCTTGTTTCAGCTTTCACCTGTAGTCATGATACACTTTAAAACTTACTGGGAAGATAACTTTTATTGTGACATTGAAAAAGTCCACACCACCACTGCAGGCAAAGACACAAAGTATGTTTAAATAAGAATTTTTTAAGACTTCCAAAGCCATTTAGTCTTGTTTTTATTCTGGCTGGAAACTGTGAAGAGAGTCATTTCATAGGATAAACACTGAAATTGGAAATGGAATGATTGTCAGTCATTACCCTCTGGCTGTTACATTTTTGTATCAATGTAATCTTTACTCTGACAACGAAATGCTGAGCAGAATGCTTGTATAGATGTTGAAAGGTATCACATGATTATTTCAAGTATAATGTAGTGATCAATTATTTGCACAATCAAAGCATTATTTTTTTTCTATGAATTATTTCAGTGTTTTAAGGTTGATGAATATCATTATCCTATTGCCAAAACTAATCATGGCTGTATTGTATATTGTACTAAAAATAAACGGGCTAACAAATCTAACATTACTATACAGATATGAGTTTTGACTCTAAATTACGGTTGACCAATTTCTGAAAGACAGATCTTTGTGTATTTTTGTTCCCAGGAACCGAATGACCACAACCATGCCCCTTTGTCGCCCAGCACCTTGAGGTCATTCAGCATCATCAACAGCATGAGGCAGAGGATTGCTGAAGAACCAGAGCGTCCTGTTCAACGCATCTACGCTGATGTTCTTAGCCAGGCGGTCAGCACCAGCTTGGATGAGGCGGAGTCTCTGGCAGTGGCAGCCAGCGTACCTGCATTCCAGTCCATTAGGAGCACTTTGTATCGTGAACGAAAGAAACAGACACCCCCTCTGCCCAAAACCAGTCTGAGATCCAGTTACCTGATGATTTGAAAACAACTGTTGATGGTCGTGCTTTTCTGCAGGCGGACAATGGCCAAGATGACAAAATTCTCGTCTTTGCGACAGATGCAGCGCTTGAAAGGTTGTGTGCTTCTGAAACTGTTTACATGGATGGGACGTGTACACATGTCCGGTGTTATTTTGCCAAATATTTTCCCTGCTTGTGGAAGCCTATGGAAAAATTTTCCCTGTGTGTTCTCATTCTTACCAGACAAATCCATGGCAACCTATCGGAGACTGTTTAAGGTTATCAGGAGAGGATTGAAACGCTTGGTCTGGAATTCATGCCTTTGAGGATCCACATTGACTTTGAGCAGGCAGTGATTGTTGCCGCGCGTGAGGAGTTTCCTCAGGCCAGACTGACTGGGAGCTTGTTTCACTATCGCCAGGCGTTGTGGTGGCAAATTGAGGCACTAGACGGTGTTGATGAATATCAGGGCAGCGCAGAAACTCGACAGTACATCAAGCGTTGCGCTGCGTTGGCGTTTGCTCCTCTTCATGAGCTGGACAGTGCATGGATTGATCTGCGAGCTGTTTTCTCCCAAAACCCACTGTGCACAGCTTTTACAGAGTATTTTGATCAGACATGGATGGATGACATAGCTAGCCGTTTTCCAAGAACTATGTGGAATCAGTTTGAAAACATGGGGAAGAAAGTGTGAGGGCAAACTCTTTTCTCGAGTCATGGCATCGTTGCCTGAAAGGTATGACTTCTTCTGCTCAACCAAATTTGTTTCGAATTGTGATCAGCCTCAGAAAAGAGCAAGACAAAATTGAAGCAGAAATGCGCGTGTTGAGATTAGGGCCAGACCCGAACAGACCAAAGAAAAAAGCAGTGAGAAAGGTCAACCAGAATCTGGAGCTTCTGCGTGACGAGTACCTGAAGGGAGAAAGAACTGTCATTGAGCTCATTGATGCCAGTGCGTACACAATTCACTTCTGAAGTTCTCCAAACTGAGAATCTAAGTCAAGCTCATTAGTTCCAGTGGATGCAGCAATTAACATCTACATTGATATTGTGAAATCCAAGAATCTGTGGTTCATTTGCACATAATTCAATTAGTAAGTTATAATGTAAGTCCATTCATACAAGAACTAATCTCAAACTCCTATATTCTGGTACTAACAAGCTCCTGTAATATGTTGCTGTCTCGGACGCGGAATGAAAGTGATAGATAATCTGCTTTCACAATTTATTGTTAATTTGATACACACATAGTCCAATCATGACAATAGAATTCATTGATTCCTGTATATATACACAGATATACTGCAATGTCTGAATATGAGAAGTTGAATAAAACTTCATTATTCCTGTAAAGATACAATTCATTCTGATGTTCTGCCATTCAGAAGTCTGAATTAGATGAACTGATTCCAGGGCTTTCACATTTTGTTTTATATTATTTGCTGTTTCAAGTGTTTGTGCATCGATCAGTGTGATGTGAATGTGTATGTATTTATACAATGGCATGAGCAACAACAAAATCAAGTGTAACATTTGGAGACTTTTCCAGACTTGGTTATGGTTGTAATACCACTGGGTAAATACTGGTCAGGGAGTGTGTTTAAGAATCACTGAGAATAAAAAGGATAGAGGAAAAAGGGAGGGAGTGGGAGAGCTCAGTTTCTTTTGAACTTTTTTTTAAAACTGTAGGAACAAAATTAAAGTAAAAAATGCATGCTAGACCACCAAAAATGTTGGTTCTTTGCAATCTATAAAGATAAACCTGTCTGTTGCTTCAGCTTCTGCCAACACTTCTCAATTTTTAGTGTGCAGGAAAAGGTTGGACAGTCAGATATCTATATAGATTTGTGGGCATTAAGGATGCACACACACACTATATATATATAATTATGCTTACCTGCTCAGATAACTTATTCTATGGTGGCCATGTAACAGAACCATTTGTGATAAAGGTGGTTTATGATGTGTTTTAAAATGTGTATGGCTAAGCTGCTTGAAGTTGAAGGAAGCTGCATACAGAAATCTTTTGATTAATGAAAGCACCATTTCGACATATTTTTTGCATGTGAAGTGAAGTATTTGGCGAATAAGATGGTGAAGTTGAAAGTATAGGGTCCCACTTCATGTCTATCATATGAGTTTCCTAAGAGGATCACCTCTGAAGTATATGTAAAGTGATGAACTATGCCACATTTTTCATTTAAATATTCTGATGTGCAGACCATAACTGTTGGGCAGAACAGTTTTGCTTTGAACTCCAGAACAAGCATTTTACTTTTTCTGCATGGATGCTGCAAAAAAAAATTGTGTATCAGTGCTGCCAGTTCTTTCTTTCATTTAGTTTTTTTTAACTTTTTTTCAATGATGCATTTAGTGCTACAAAGTACAATTCTGTATTAATCACATTTGGAACTATTCTAAATTTATGTCATGTGTCTTCTACATTTTTTTTCCTTTATTTTCAGTCAGTATTCAAATTTAATTTGTAACAGCATTTATTACAGCATTTTGGAAGAGTATCATGCAGTAGAGTCGTGTTCACGACAGCGCCAGATTAATTGTTTCCTCCAGTGAGTTTGTCATCTGAGAACTTGTACGTTCATATTCAGCTTTTTAAAATTTTTTAATTGTACTTTTCACATACAGGATCTACTCTTAAGTAACTAAGTGTTTTAGTAATCCATTGTGTGTCAAAAAGCCTTCAAAAGTTAGAAATTTACCAAACATTGTGAAAAAGACGCAATATTTTCTGACCAGTCTTTTATAACCATCTCTTATTTTGTAAAGGTGTCTTCCTAATTTTCATGTTGTTGCTTAGGAATATTTTTTTTTTGTTGCGCTAGAATTGAGTGATTCTCACTAAAAGAAGACAAATCTTAATATGGTATTGCCAGGAAAACTTAAGAATGAAGGCCTGTAGACCACCAAATGAATGAAAATACAAAACAAAGACAATGCATTTTGACCTGCTGGTCTCCATCTGGCAGGGCAAACAACACTGAACCGCTGACAGATGTTTGTTCTACCTGAAGAAGAGACCAGTAGTCAAGTCATCATTATATTTTGAGATGGTACACTGAATATGCAGTATCTGATTTTTTGTCCATCAATCCATCAGCAAAACTAAACAGAATGTGAAAAAAAAAAGATGTATGCAAACATATTCGAATAAAGAAAATAAGGTGCAACATCAGCACCATGAACAAAGTAGGTTGAAACGTGTTTTGTGTGTTGTGTAACGTGTGTGTACCATTGGTTGGATGGTTCAGTAGCCTCACTTTGGCGCTTTTCAGTTACCATCCGCAGTTAACATGCTTTGAACCTAGGGGAAAAAGATTTTCAAGACTCTGAGTCCAGGAGATATGGTTTATTAATATTAGAGTGTGAGAGATGGCTTTTACGATAGTTTCCAAATGTGACAGGAAGGGTATGGCTTACATGATTAAAATAATCTAGCTAAGTTTTAGCTAAATCATGAAATTTTTGATGATTTCCGAATGTGACAGGAAGGGTGCAGTTTACACATTGTAATCCAGCTGAGTTTAAGTTCAGTCATGAACTGTAGAATATCAGCATGGCCTCTTCCATGTTTGTATACTTGTATACTACTTTTCTACCAGTGCGATATTGAATTTTATTCCATAAAAATCTTAAGCATTTTGCAGTTTGTTGAAAATGTCATTCTGTGGATTATGTTGCTACAACCATTGTTGAAGGATCTTTGATAAAATAGGAGATTTGAATACCACTGTCTTTCCTGAAAGAGCTGTTGAGCTTTTTTGTCCAAATTCAGAACAGCATTTTTATCTTAGATAACTGATCTGTGTACTTTAATCCTTGGCGGTCAGACAAGTCTACAGTTAACCAAAGCCAGATCTTTTTCATTCTGTTTTTAAGTGGAGGTATTGATCATTTAATCCAAATTCAGATTAACATTTTCATTTCAGATAAGTTATCTCAGTAGCTTGACTATTGACTGTCAGTCAAATCCACAGTTGTTGTTGTGAAGTAGACTTAAGGTACTCATCAGTCTGTACCATTTTTAGGCTTAAGCCACGCATCAGTCTGCACTGTTTTCAACTTAAATTTCAAAACTTTTCCTGACAGGGTGTGAGGTGTGTAGGCCCATGACTCCTTCTAAAATATCAGGGATGTTTGCATTTCCTCAGTGCAAGCCCTGCCAGTGCTTACTGGGTTCAGTTTTAGTGGGCTGGATCCTGACAATCTGAATGAAACTCATACACAATGCATATACAGTTTACGTCAAGTATTCCAGTTAAAAAAAAAAAATCAGAATCATTCTTATTTATTCTAGAGTAAACACAACTCATTTTTCAATATTCTGCAGTACAAGACAAATTATTAACTCATTACATTGTATTTCTAAATCGGCACAGAGCAAGAGCAAGGATTGATACAACAGAAACATGGATAACTTCTTTTCTTTTCTTTCCAATTTTGTTGTTGTCAAACCTTTGAATGTTGTGAAACTGATTTCAAGTCTGTGCTTCTGTATTCCACTGTTTGTAAAGTTCTGCAGTTCAAGCATCGGAGTTGAAGTCTGTATGTTTGCTGTTAAGCTGAAACTCTCATCCGTTCTGTGTGACTTTTGTGTGTGTGTGTGTGTGGAGTGATATGTCTTACATGGTGTAGATGTACATTATTGCATATGTGATACAGTGAACCTGTTTATAATTGTTTCTGGAATTATAAGGACTGACATTCATGTCTGTGCTTGGAAGTGTGAGTGTGTGTGCGTGTGTGAAAGGTTGGAGTCTTTCAGTAAAAATACTGAAATCAGAATTGTGACAAACAGGGGGGGGGGGGGGGGGGGGGGGGGGGGGGGGGAGGTGTCACATAATACTGAATTCAAGGGAGAGAAAAAAAAACTTCCTGAGTTTTTTTCATGTTCAGCAGTGCATGCCTGGTAGCACACATCAGTGTTTCTAGCTGGTATTCATTGCTGGATTTTTCTAAATTTAGTGATTGAATATTCACAAGGAATAGATCTGATTAATTTTTTTTAACAGTAGGAAGAAACTCGAGGGAGGCTTGACAGCAGGTCTTCAGAGAAGCTCTCCCTAGTTTCTTCTCACTAAAGATGTTTTTTGCACAAACTGAAAATGCTTGCTCCTACCCAATTATGCATGCGTGCGTGTGTAAACTATGTGCTTGTGTGTGTCAGTGTGTGTGTGTGTACTGTGTGTGTGTGTGTGTGTGTGTGTGTGTGTGTGCATGCATGTGTGCGCAGCACATGCGATTTGTTCCTGCCCAAGTTGCCAGGAATTATATGCCGATTATTGTTGAAGACCTGAGGAACTTGGAGCATCGAACTTGGAAACCCAAGTTCACACCAAATAGTTAAAAAGTGGTCTTCATGGGTTTACACCAGACATGGCAAAAACAGCAATAATTCTCACATTTATAGTGGCAGTCAACAGTGATTCAATTGCATTACACATTCTTTTTCTGTTGCCGTTCATTATTTTCTTTCACGATTGTTATCATTATGAGTGTTATAATTCTTGAATTGTTTTTAAAGAGCAGTCGAAACTATTAACAGAGTGTCTTCACAAAATGTGACAAAAGTATATGGTGGAAGAGGGGTATGGGGACGCATATATTTATGTCTAACTTTGCATGTTTCCACTGAGATAAGTTTTAAATGGAAACAGCATACCCGTTTGATCAAGATGGGTTATGGTATCTTAAAAAAAAAGAAGAAAAATGAAGGGGTGTACCCTATTTTGGAAGCATCTTGTAGACCGAATCTAATGGTACATTTGTATGTAAATTTATATCCATCATGTTTTCTTATGAACAGCAAAAATGCATGTGATTTATATTTGTATTTGTTGGCAAGTCCTGTTCCTTACACCTTTGGACGTACTTTCAGATGTTATGTGTGTGAATGTGCATATGTTCTTTTATTCCACTGTATGCTAATGTGAGATGTTATGTGTTGACACATGTGACTGTTGGGGGGAAAAAATGGTAATAAATGAAATGAAATTCCCATGTATATGTGGTATATGTGCGAGTTTCTCTTCTGAATTAATCAGGTATGTTTCTGACTCAGTTACCTTTACTTTGGTCATTGTTATGCAATGAGAATTGTGTTGCCTCCTGCATGTTTGGCTTTTGCTGTAGCTCTTCCCATTTACCATGTAACTATTGTTCCTTCCTTGAAGAAGAGAGACAAAAAGACAGCAAGACGAGGAGTTACCTTGTCGTCCCGTCGAACGCTTGACTTGCTGCTTGCAGAAAAACAGGATGAGGATGGACACAGTGACAAAGACGAGAGCCACAATGAACCTGAAACACACACATACCACACACCTGTGCATCATCATCTGTGAGATAAGTAGAATACTGTCCACAGAAAGCAACTATTTTCTCATTTACAGTTATTGATACGAAGTGTTTGATCCGATTCCAGCCGCTCAGACATGGAAGCTATGCTTTTGTCCATGTCTGTTTGTTCATTTGTCTGAGTATGCAGACTACGCAAAAGTTATGGAACCTTTTTTTTTTTTTAACCAATGGAATACGACCCAGAGAACTGAACATTGATTAAACCAAATATTTTTTTGTCTCACCAAGCTGGCACTTTATATTTAAAAAGGTCAGTCTGTTGGAAACCTTTTTGAGAATTCACTACACTACACTACACTACACCAACATTCAATTTTCTTTTCGTTCTTGAATGACCGACGGGCAGATCCCAAGATTCATTCAACCACGGCAGAGGTCTGGGCTGTCCTGAGTGCCCCTGTGGTTTGTTGATATTCATTTCTATTCTGACCTTTAAACTGATATAGATATATATGCATAATGCTTTTAGTTTTTCAGCAGCTTTTTTCCTCTCCACACTTTCGTTTTGTTCCATTTACTACCCTTCACTGGCTGCTTTGGGGGTGCTGTTGGATTCTTTTTTGAATCCTTGGTGGTGAGAACACCACAGAATTTTGGACTGTGGTGTGTCTCTATTTGACACCAAGAGCACAGACACAATCAGCCGTGTCCCCTGATGAGTCCGATCCAGCGGACGAAAGGCCTAGGAGCAGGCAATACAAATACATCTGCCTTCGAAGAGGAGTACGATGGTTTCCTCAGGCAGCTAGTGAAGGGTTTCTCATATTTATAATATATTCCCCCCATTTTCTTCTTTTTTTTTTCTCTTTCAAATCTTCGCCAAGTCATTACTACAATGACTGAAGAATTGTTAGCCTGCACTTGTTTTCTCCCACTACTTAATTGTTCAGCATTATATCTAATATATAAATGGCAAATTCTGTCTGCGTGCGTGCGTGCGTGCGTGTGTGTGTCTGTGTACGCTATAGACTCAAAAACGGCTCAACCGATTGTAATGAAATTTGGCAGGTACGTCTGTTGTGACACGAGGATGGTTTTAGGCTAATCTGTAAAAAAATAAAACCGTTAAAAACCGTTAAAAAACTGTTATAACGGTTTCAAAGACATCTTTTTCCTCTGCTTTTCATCAAATGGCCGTTGTGACATTG
The DNA here is from genome assembly GCA_018398815.1 of Conus ventricosus. Classification (NCBI taxonomy): domain Eukaryota; kingdom Metazoa; phylum Mollusca; class Gastropoda; order Neogastropoda; family Conidae; genus Conus; species Conus ventricosus. Next base: position 6,423,005 of record CM031599.1, on the reverse strand, counting down.
CACAGGTACAGGACTACTTCTCTAAAATGAGAACCGTTATTTGGCAGTTAAAAAAACGTTATTTATAACAGTTAAAAACCGTTAAAAACACCAAACCCTATAAAAGAAACTGTTTAGAATCCGATCTTCTTGAAATTTACCAGGTACGTCTGTTGTGACCCAAGGATGGTTTTGGACTAATCTCTAAAAAAACGAAAACCGTTAAAAACCGTTACAAAACTGTTATAACGGTTTCAAAGACATCTTTTTCCTCTGTTTTTCATCAAATGGCCGTTGTGACATTGCACAGGTACATCGAACCTAGAGGGACATCTCCCGAGTAACATAGGGTCATTGGACAGTTTCTACGACAGTTATTTATGACCGTTAAAAACCGTTAACAACACGTACCCCTTAAAAACGATCAAAAATACAATCTTTTCTGATGTTGGCGGCAAAGGGAGTCGTCGGATCGCCACCAAACTTGGCATGAGTCTAGAGGGACATACTGTGGATAACACTGGGTCATTCGATAATTTTTTTTAAAAGAGTTAGTGTTTTCAAACCGGAACACGGGCCAAGTTTTTTTTATTAAAATTTAAAGTTTTTCCTTTTTCCTGGGGTGTGTTTTTTTTTCATCTGGGGAACTTGTACGTTCATATTCAGTTTTTTTAAAATTTTTTAATTGTACTTTTTCACAAAAAAGGATTACTTTTAAAGTAACTTTTGTGTTTTATTTAATCCATTGTGTGTAAAAAAGCCTTAAAAAGTTGGGTTTTTTCCCAAAACTTTTGTAAATAAAAAAAAACCAATATTTTTTGTCCAGTCTTTTTTAACCTTTCTTATTTTGTAAAGGTTTTCTTCCTAATTTTCATGTTGTTGCTTGGGGAATTTTTTTTTTTTGTTGCGCTAGTTTGGGTTTTGATTCTCACAAAAAGGAAGACAATTTTTTTTGGGTATTGCCGGGGAAAAAATTTTAAAATTAAGGGCCCTGTAGACCCCCAAAAATGAATGAAAAAAACAAAACAAAGACAATGCATTTTAAACATGTTTGGTCCCCCCCATTTTGGCGGGGGCAAACAACCCCTGAACCGCTGACAGATGTTTGTTCTACTAAAAGAAGGGCCAGTAGTAAAGGGTCTTTCATTATTTTTGGATGGTAAAATTAAATTTTTGCAGAAATTTTGTTTTTTTGTCCATAAATCCTTCAGAAAAAACTAAACATTTTTGTGAAAAAAAAAAAGGGTATGCAAACTATTCGAAAAAAAGAAAAAAAGGGTTTGGAAAATAAAGCACCCCTTTTTAAAAAAAAAGTAGGTTGAAACGGGGGTTTTGTGTGTTGGAAACGTGTTTTGAAACTTTGGTTGGATGGTTCAGTAGCCTCACTTTGGCGCTTTTCGGGTTCCCAATCCGCAGTTTAACAGCTTTGCCCTGGGGGAAAAAAAGTTTTTTTCAAGACTCGGACCCCGGGAAGTTTGGTTTTTTAATTTTAGGTTTTGGAGAGGGCTTTTCATAGTTTCCAAATGTGACGGAAAGGGGTTTAGGGCTTAAAATGTTTTAAAAATAATCTAGCTAAGTTTTGGGGAAATCTTGAATTTTTGATGTTTTTCCGAAGGGGAAAGGGAAAAGGGTGCATTTTAAACACTTTTTTAATTTCTGCTGAGTTTAAGTTCGTCATGAACTGTGGGAATTTCAGATGGCCCCTTTTCCATGTTTGTTTAATTGTATACTACTTTTCTCCCAAGTGCGTTTATTGAATTTTATTCCAAAAAAAATCAAAAGCTTTTTTGCGTTTGTTAAAAATTGTCATTCGGGTGGATTAGGGTTGTTTAAAAACCTTGTTGAAGGTTTTGATTAAAAATAGGGATTTGAATACCGGGTTTTTTCCTAAAAGAGCTGTTGAGTTTTTTTTGTCCAAATTCAGAACAGCTTTTTTATCTTAGAAAAAATGATCTGTGTACTTTAATCCTTGGGGGTTTGGGCAAGTTTTAATTTAAACCAAAGCCAGTTTTTTTTCATTCTGTTTTTAAGTGGAGGAAATTGATCTTTTAACCCAAATTTTCGATTAAAATTTTCATTTCAGATAAGTTTTCTCTTTGGGTTTGGGCTTTTAAATGTCAGTAAAATTCCCAGTTTTTTTTTTTTGAAGTGGGATTTAAAGGGTTTTCATAATTTCTGTCCCAATTTTTGGGTTAAGCCACGCACCCGTCTGCACTTTTTTAAACAAAAATTTTCAAAATTTTTTTCCTGACAGGGTGTGGGGTGTGTGGGCCCCAGGACTTTTTTAAATTTATCAGGGATTTTGGGCTTTTTCCTCATTTGAAAAAGCCCGGGCCGGGTGTTTCTGGGTTCAGTTTTTAAGGGGGTGGCCCTGACAATTGAATGAAACCCCTTACAAAATTGCATTTTCATTTTACGTAAAAAGTTTTCCCAGTTAAAAAAAAAAAAATCAAAATTCATTCTTATTTTTTTTGATTTAAACAAAACTCATTTTTCAATATTCGCGTAAAAGCCCAAAATTAAATTAACTCATTACTTTGTATTTTTTAAATCGGACAGGCAAGAGAAAGGGATTGATACAACGAAAAATGGATAACTTCTTTTTTTTTCTTTCCAATTTTGTTTTTGGGTCAAACCTTTATTTTTTGTGAAACCTGTTTTCAAGTCTGTGCTTCTGTTTTCCCCATGTTTGTAAGTTTTTGGTTCAAGAATCGGATTTTGAAGTCTTATGTTTGCTGTTGCAAAATTTCCCCATCCGTTCTGTGGGGACTTTGTGGTGTGGGGGGTGTGGTGGGGGGGAAAATGTTTTTCATGGTGTAGATGTACATTATTGCATAGTGATAAGGGGGAACCCTGTTTAAAATTGTTTCGGGGGAAATTATAGGATGACATTCATGTCTGTGTTTGGGAAAGTGTGAGTGTGCGTGCGTGTGTAAAAAGGTTTGGGTCTTTCATTTTAAAAAATACTAAAAATCAGAATTGGGGAAAAAGGGGGGGGGGGGGGGGGGGGGGGGGGGGGGGGGGAAGGTTTTCACATAATCTTTTTTCAAAGGGAAAGAAAAAAAAAATTCCTGGTTTTTTTTCTTGTTCAGCAGTGCATCCCTGGTAGAAAAATTTCAGGGGGGTTTCTAGCGGGTATTCATTGCTGGATTTTTCTAAATTTAGTGATTGAATATTAAAAGGAAATTAGATCTGTTTAAATTTTTTTTTTAAAGTGGGGAAGAAACTGGGGGAAAGAGCTTGACAGCAGGTCTTCAGGAAGCTCCCCCTTGTTTCTTCTCACTAAAAGATGTTTTTTCCCAAAATGAAAATGCTTGCCCCTTTTCCCCAAATTTTTGGCTTTGCCGGGGGTTTTTGTTAACTATGTGTTTGTGTGTGTCAGTGTGTGGTTTTGGGTCCCAGGTGTGTGTGTGTGTTTTGTGTGTGTGTGTGTCCCCAGCATGTGGGCGCGAACATGCGATTTTTCCCGGGCCAAAGTTCCCAAGGTTTTTATATCCCGGGATTATTGTTAAAGCCCTGAGGAACTTGGGCATCAAAATTTGGAAAACCCCCAAAGTTAAACCCCAAATTTGGGTTAAAAGTGGTCTTAGGGGTTTTTCACCAGACATGGCAAAAACAGCAAAAATTTTATCAATTTATAGGGGCCAGTAAACGTGTTTCAATTGCTTTAAATTTTTTTCCCTTTTTCTGTTGCCGTTCTTTTTTTTTTCACGTTTGGGTTATTTTGGGTTTTTAATTTTAAAATTTTTTTTAAAGAGCAGTCAAACTTTTAAAAGGTGTTTCACAAAATGTGCAAAAGTATTTGGGGGAAGGGGGGTTAGGGGGAGTTATTTTTTGTCTAATTTTTGCATTTTTCCACGGGATTTATTTTTTAAAAAGGGAAAACAGCAAAAACCCTTTTTGATAAAAAGGGGTTTTGGGTATTTAAAAAAAAGGGAAAAAAAATAAAGGGGTGTACACTTTTTTGGAAGAATCTTTTTTGACCGTTTTTAAATTGGTATTTTTGGGATGTAAATTTTACCAATAATGTTTTTTATAAACCCCCAAAATTGCATGTGTTTTATATTTGTATTTTTGGAAAGGGCCTTTTCCCTTTTTCCCTTTGGAGTACTTTAGATTTTTATGTTTTGTAAAAGGGCATATGTTCTTTTTTTCCATGTATGTTAATGTGAGATGTTTTTGGGTTGACACATGGTTTTTTTGGGGGGGAAAAAAAGGTATTAATGAAAGGGAATTCCCAGGGATTTTTTGGTTTTATGGGGGAGTTTCTCTTTTTTTTTAAATTTTGGTTTTTAATGTTTCTGACTCGGTTACCTTTCTTTGGTCATTGTTATGCAATGGGGAATTGTGTTGCCTCCTGCATGTTTGGTTTTGGGCTGTAGTTTTTCCCCATTTTCCCAATTTTACTATTGTTCCTTCCTTAAAGAAGAGAGACAAAAAGTGGCAAGGGGGTTAACCCCTTGTCGCCCCTTCAAACCCGCGGGAACTTGCTGCTTGCAAAAAAAACAGGTGAGGATGGACCCCAGTGCCCAAAGGGGGGGCCCAAAATTAAAACCGGAAACACACACTACCAAAAACCGGGGCATCATATCTTGAGATAAGTATTTTTACTGTCCACAAAAAAGCAATATTTTCTTTTTCAGTTATTGAAAAAGGAAGGGTTTGTTTCCGTTTCCCAGCCGTTTAAGACATGGAAGCTATGCTTTTGCCCAATGTCTGTTTTTTCCATTTGTCTGAGTATGGACTACGAAAAAGTTATGGAATTTTTTTTTTTTTTTAACCAAGGGGAATTAAGACCAGAAAAATGAACATTGTTTAAACCCAAAATATTTTTTTTTTTCCACCAAGCTGGAAATTTATATTTAAAAAAGGTCAGCCCTTTTGGGAAAACCCTTTTGAGAATTAAACTACACTACACTTCACCCAAACTTTCAATTTTTTTTCTTTCCCTTGAATGACCCAAACGGGCAGCCCCCAAAAGTTCATTAACCACGGCAGGGGCTGGGCTGCCCTGGTGCCCCGGGGGTTTTTGATATTCATTTTATTTGCCCTTTAAAATTTTATAGTTTATATGTAATGCTTTTTGTTTTTCAGCGTTTTTTCCTCCCCAACCTTTCGTTTTTTTAAACTTTTAAACTACCCTTCATGGCTCCCTTTGGGGGGGGGGTTTTGGGATTCTTTTTTGAACCCGTGGTGGTGAAAACACCACAAAATTTTTGGGGCTGTGGGTGCCCTCTTTTGACCCCAAGAGAACAGACCCAATCAGCCGTTTTCCCCCTGTTGAGTCGATCCAGCGGAAAAAAGGCTGGGAGCGGGAAATTACAATTTCCATCTGCCTTGGGAAGGGATTTCGGGGTTTTCCCTAAGGCAGCTAGTGATGGGTTTTTCTTTTTTTTAAATATATTCCCCCATTTTCTTTTTTTTTTTTTCCCTCTTTCAAATTGGCCAAGTCATTACACATGACTGAAAAAAATTGTTAGCTGAAACTTTTTTCCCCCAACTACTTAATTTTTCAGCATTATATTTTAATAAAAAATTGGAAATTCGGGTCTGCTTTGAGTGCGTGCGGGGCGTTTTTTGTGTTTTCCCTGGGGTACGCTTTAAGCTAAAAAACGGCTAAAACCGTTTGTAATGTAATTTTGGCAGGTAAGTTTGTTGTGAAAAGAGGGGGGTTTTAGGTAATCTGAAAAAAAAATTTATTAAAAAAACCTTTTAAAAAACCTTTTAAAAAAACTTTTTTATAAGGGTTTTTCAAAGACATCTTTTTCCTTCCCTTTTAATCAAGGGGCCTTTGTGAAAATTGCACTTTTTACAGGTTACTTCTCTAAAATGAAAACCCGTTTTTTGGGCAGTTAAAAACGTTATTTATAACATTTAAAAAAACCTTTTTAAAAACCCAAAACCCCCTTTTAAAAAAAACTTTTAGAAACCCCGTTTCTTCTTAAAATTTTAAACCAGGAAAGTCTGTTGGGGGACCCAAAGGAGGGTTTTTGGGAAATAATCTTTTTAAAAAAAACAAAAAACCTTTTAAAAAATCCGTTACAAAACTTTTTTTAACGGTTTAAAAGACATCTTTTTCCTTGTTTTTAATCAAAGGGCCCGTTGGGGACATTGCCAGGTACATCGAACTAGGGGGACTTCTCCCTTTTTAACATAGGGCCCATTGGACAGTTTCTAGGGACAGTTATTTATGACCGTTAAAAAACCTTTTAAAAAAAAGTTACCCCTTAAAAAGACAAAAATAAAAATCTTTTCTGATGTTGGCGGGGAAAGGGAGTGTCGGATCGCCCCCAAACTTGGCATGAGTCTTTGTGGGGTTCTGTGGATAACAATGGGGCTTTTTTAGTTTTTATGACCCTTATTTTCGCGGTTTTTAAAAAAAAGCGTTTTTTTTCTAATTTTGACCCTTTTGATGAAATTTTGGTTTTACAGGTGAATGTTTTAAATGTGAATTAAAGTTAACAACTTACCGAAAAGAAACTTAAAAAGGGCCAAATTAAAAAACCCTTATTATTAAATTTGACCTTTTTTGATTAAATTCGGGTTTAAAAATGCGTTTTAACGCCGAACAATGATTTCAAAATTACAAAGACCGGGAAAATTTAAAAAAATTTGGGCCGTTTAAAAACCGGGTTTTTTTTAAAAATTTAGAACCCTTTTTTTTAGGGAAAAACGGTAACAGAGCAGTTTTAAACCCTTGGAAAAAATTTTTTATACAATTTCACGAAAAGAAACTTTAAAAATTTAGCGTTAAAAACCGGTTTAAAATCCGTTATTTTCTTTAAAATTTTGAACCCTTTTTTGTTTAAAAAATTTGGGGAAAAAAGGGGAAGTTTTAAAGGGAATAATGTTTTTCCTTACCGAAAAAAGAAACTTAAAATTGGAAATGTTAAAAACCGTTATTAAATAAAATTTTGACCGTTCCTGAGGGAAATTTTGGGGTTTTTCTGATGCAGTTTTAAACGCTGAACAATGATATTCATTTACCCCGAAAAGAAATTTAAAAAATTTTGGGGTTAAAAAAACCCTTAAGATTTGTTAATTTTTTAAATTTAGACCCCTTTTTTTGATTTAATTTTGGTATTCGGGGGGAAATTTTAAATGCTGAATAATGATATTCCCAAATTTAAAGAACCCCAAACTTTTTAAAAATTTACCGTTTTTAAAAAAATTATTATATAATTTTTTGAACCTTTTTGATGAAAAAATTTGGTTTTTCGTCCCGTTTTACACGTGAACAATGATATACAAAATTCAGCCCCCCCCCGGGAAAAATTTTAAAAATTTACCGTTAAAAACCGTTATTATATAAATTTAGACCGTTCCCGAAATTCGGTTACAGAAGAGTTTTATTGCTGAACCCAAAGTTTTACAATTTCAAGAAAAAGGGAAAAAAAAAAATTGGGTTAAAAAACCCTTAAGAAAACGTTATTTTCAAATTTAGACCTTTCTTGATGAAAAAATTTTGGGATCAAGTGGAAATTTTAAATGATGAAATTAAAGACATAAACTTACCGAAGAGACTTAAAAATTTACTGTTAAAAACCCTTAATTTTTATAAAAAAATTTGACCCTTTTCCCGATGAAAATTCCCATACAGGTTTCAGTTTTTACACGTGAACAATGATTTTACAATTTTTACGAACAAAAAACTTAAAAATTTAGCGTTTTAAAAACCGGTTTTTAAAAACGTTATTTTCTAAATTTTACCTTTTTTTGAGAAAATTTTGGGATTTTCAGGTGTAGTTTTAAAATTTATGAACAATTTTTATAAAACTTACACGAACCGGGAAAATGGAAGATGACTGCCTTCTACTCTTTTCCCTGGAGGAAGCCCTCTCTCTCAGAGACCCCCCTGCTGCGTTAATTCTGTATTATTGGTGGCTTGCAAAACCCCCGAACCAGGAAACCGGGGGAACCTCTTTTTAGAGCCAAACTTGGTGAAAATTTCCTCTTTTCCCAAATCCGAAGAGATGTCTGTTTGAAGCGCCCGTACACAAAATGCCATCTAAACCAAGCTCTTTCTGTGATTCCCCCCTATTTTTAAAAATTTCCTTTGGAGGCCCAAATTACAGATGAGTATGGGTTTCCCCAGCACACAACGCAAAATGTGCCTCGGGGAATTCTACCCCGAGACCTTTTACGAAATAATGCACTCGGGAGCGCTGATGAAACAGCTGAAGAAGCTGACAGCTGACCAGGTGGCGTGTACGGGAAAAATTTTGGGCCTGTTGAAACAGAGGCGGTCCCCCAGCCAAACGCAAATTTAAATTTCCTTGTGCCCCCAAAGAGGGACAGGAAAGCCCTCCTTTATTTTATCCTGAAAAAGGATCCCCCTCCACAGGCAAAAAAGTGCTAGCCACTGCGCCTTGGGATTGCCGTACTCTTTTGCCGGGGTGGGCGGGCAGTTCTTTTGCCCTTTCAGGTTTCCCTTTGGGTGCCGACAAACAAAAAAACGCCCAAACCCGCCGTCAAGCATGGGTCAACGTTGGGCCCAAAAACATCAAAAAAGGCTGAAACCCCTATAATTTTATGAAGCCCCATGACCACAAAGCTGTCTCGGGGGGGGCCCCTGGGGGTCTTCGCGGGGGAAATCACCCAATGCAAAGGCCAATGGGAGGAAACCCCAAAGCTTTTTCCCGTGGGGGAATTTGGAAAATCCTCCCCGGGGTTTTTCAATGGCACCCCGAGCAAAAAATTTTTCAAGCCGGGTTTAAGAAATGGCGGGCATGATTGGGTTAAAAAATTTTAGGCCCTCCCCGTCTGGGAAAACCCCCCGACAGCCAGCTTGGGGAAAAATTTGCTTGAATTTTGGGAAAGGTTTCCTTTTATTTTGTTTCCAGTTTCTATATTGGGGCCCCCCAGCACTATGCCAGTTTTACGTTTTGCCGGAGGATTGATAGAAGCGTCTACCCGGATCTTCTGCTTCCCCCTGTGGGAGAATCAGGGAAAGGGCGCGGAAAGGGCCATTAAATTTCCCCCCTAAACGAGGGTGTTTAAGGTAAACAGAAAAAAACAGGTGACTTCCCTGGGAGGAAAATTTTTTACAGATTGTTGACAGATGGGTGATGAGGGAGTCCCTTTAAAACCCAAAATTGAACTCTTGAACTCCATTGGGGGATTTCTGGACTTCCAAACCCCTTTAATGTTTCTGAAATTTTTGGGTCCCCAAAAGATCTTCTCCAATCACTGGACCGCCAAGGTGTTTTAAAGGCACTCGATTGTTTTCAACCCGATCACAGGAACGTTGTAGAAACGAAAAATCATGTGGGGCCCCCCCAATGGTGAACCCGGGCTGCTCCCCAAAATTTAAAGGAACCCAAGGGGGGGGCTCACCCTGCCCTTTTTGTTCCCGATGGGTTTTGTTTCCAGGTAACCCGCTTTCGCTCTTTACAATCATCAAGAGCCGGGGTCAGACATTTTTATCCCTTGGGGCCGACCTGGGCCCTTCCGTGTTTTACACATGGAAATTTTTTCGTTGCGCATCACGAACTGGAAAAGCAGAAAAACCCCTTGACTTTCTTGCGTCCAAAAAAGGGAGCCGAAATGTTTTTCTACCAAGAGGCCCCCCCTTTAAAATGATTTTCATCGTGAAAATGCAATCTTTTCACAGAGTTGTTTAGTTTGAGTTGGATTTTTTTCGTCCGGGGCCCCAAATTTTTAAAGGGTTTTGCGATGGCTGGTCCGTCCATTAGCCGAAAACCCGCGGGGCCCGGGTGGACCTCGGGGTGAACCCGGTCATTTTTGCTGGGGGGGAAAATTCCACGTTAAAATTTTCCCAAGGGCCCAAACCGGGATTTTGAAAACCCGACATTTGGGTCATGAGTCCAGCGCCCTTTTAACTTTGGTTTTGGCGGCCCCTTTCCCAAAATTGTCATTTTTGGGGCCTTCAATTTAAGGGTTTTAGAATGCATCGGTAAGTTCACAAAGTACAGGCATTTCCCCCTTGGGGTATGCATGTTTTTACGAAAAAAAAATTTGTTTAGGGGGAAAAAAGATTGAGGTCAAGAAGGGGTGGGCTTTCCCAAAAAATTGGGGGAAGTAGATAGGAGGAGGCTGGGGCAAAGGGTTTTAGCAAAGGGGGAAAAACGGAAAAAAACCAAGTGGGTTTTTTTTTGTTTTGTCTTTTTTTGTGGGGAGGAGAGGGGTGGCCCGGAAAAAAACATTGTACAGATATACCGAGCGAAGCCCGGGTTTTACCCGGGTAGTTATATTTTTTTATTTTACAGGGTTTTAAAAAAGCCAAAAAAAAAAGTTAAAAAAATTTCCAAAATTTTCGGGTTTAATGCCCTTTCCCCAGTGGTGAGTTGGGGGCCGGCGGGGGCCCCAAACTTTGTAAATGCATAAAAAGAAAATGAATAAATTCACTGTTTAAAACAAAAAGTAAAAAGGAAAAGGATTGCCGTTTTCCCGGCAAAACTTTCAAAAGAAAAAGGGGAAACCCAAAGGGGGCGTTTTGTAAGAGGGAGGGGCTGAGGGGAAGTGTGTGTTAAAAGCGTGGGGCCCCGTCCCCGCACGTGGGGGTGTGTGTGCGGTTTTTTGAGGGGGTGTTTGGGTGGTTTTTGTGTGTGGGGTATGTGTGTGGGGGTTGGGTGGGGGGGGGGGGGGGGGTTTAAAAGGGGGGGGGGGGGGGGGAAAATTTTGGTAGAGGGGGGCAAAAAAAAGGGCAAGCGGGGTAAAAAAACTGAACAGTTTTTTTTAGTGAGTTGATCCGAAAGGATTTGGGGAGTTTTCAATTCGCTTATCCCCGAATTTTTTCCCCCACAAAAACTTTTGTGTGTGGCTGTCTGGAAAAAAATTTTTCTTTAAACCCTGCATTTCTTTTTTGTAGGGTGTGGTTGGGGCAGGTTGAAAAAGTTGCGTGGAAAAGGTCCCCATGTTTTTTCTTTATTTTGGGAAATTTTTATGCAGACCCAAAAATTTTCTGAGTGAATTTTTTGTTTCCCCCTTGGTTTTTACGTCAATATGGTGTTTTTTACAGTAAAAATTTCTTTGGTCCGGGGGGTAATGAAAATTTGGGGGATTCCAAGGCGTGTCTCTACCAAAAAATACTTTTTTGGAACATTTGAAAAAAAAAATTAGGGGGCTTTAGGATTTAATTTTATGGGGAGGGCTGTGGGCATAAGCAAGTCTTTGAGAGAACGGGGTTTCTTTTCTAGGGTTTTGGGGGGGGTGGGAAATAGGGGCCCGTTTAAGTTTGTCACGGGGGAAACTGTCTGATATAATTCTTTAAAACCCTTTACGGGAGGGGGGGGTTTTCTTGGGTTAGAGTGACAATAACGGGTGGTTTTGGGTTTGGGCGTTAGGTTTTTAAATTAAAAGTATCATGGCTGGGTGTTTTTTGTTTTTTTAAAAGCGTGTGTAAAGTTTTGGGGTTTTTTAGCTCTTAGTTGAGAAATTTGAGCTTGTCCGAGGGGGGTGATGAAATTTTTTGGTTTAGAGCATTTTCGTTGTTTTTTCAAAAAAATGACTGTTGGGTAAAATTTTTTTTTTCCCCGTGGGGGTGGGGGGGGGGGGGGGGGGGGGGTGGTGGTGGCTAAGCATTTTGAAAAAGGGGTTTAGTGTACAATTTGTTTGGATAAAAACCATTCTCTAAGTTAATAAAAATTTAAGGAAAGGAAATTGGTCAAACCCGGGTATTGGAGTGAATTTAATGGTTGGGGTGAAATGTATTGGAAATGTCAGGGGAAAGTTTTTTTAGGTCAGTCTGAGTCCCTGTCCCGGTAGCGTATTCGTCTATAAATCTTTTCCCGAAGTGTGAACAACAGGAACGGGGGGTGTTTGAAAGAAGTTCTTTTTTAAACCTCCCCTAAACAGAATTTGGGCCCCAGTGGGGGCCATGGGGGAAATCCCATGGCTGTTCCCGAAATTTGGTGATATATACGGTTTTTCCCAAAAAAAAAGTAAATTTTTTTCCAAAACATGATTCTTTAAATTTTTAGAAGCGTGTCATTTGGGGGGAAAGCTGGGGTCAGGTTTTTAGATTAAGATAATAGTCAACTGCATTTTTTTTGCTCATTCTGGGGTTTTGTTGGAAAAAGAGTCCCAAATACATCTATTGTTGCCCCAAAACAGGTTTTGGGGAAAAAGGGCCATATTTTAAATTCCATTCTTCGACGGGGTTTTAAAATGATGGGGTGGTTTTCTTGGGTTTTAATGGGGGAGAAGCAAACGATAACAAGTAGCCGTGGTCTACTAATGCTGAGGTTTTTTCCCTAGGGCCCCCCCCCTGAAACAATGGGCCTAACCCGGGGGCTGCTGTAAAGGGTTGTGAAATTTTTGGGAAGGTGATAAAATTTTGAGGGGTGCGAACGGATTTCAGTCATTTAGGTTGCCCCTTTTGAGGGTGTTGGGATCGATTACCCTGTTTCTAGTAATTTTTGGGCAAATTTAATTGGAAGTTTTAGCTATCGGGGTGATAGGGGCCCTTTTTCTACACAACAGTAATGGGGCATTGGGTTTTAAAAAGTCTGTTTTGTTATTTATATAGGGCATCTGTAAATTTTTCACAAAAAAAAGGTCCACCTTGTCTGCCATTTTTTTACGGATTGTTCTTTTTCTTTACAAGTTGGCGGAGTTCTGGTTCACTGCTAAAAAAGGGTTTACTAAGGGGGAAAATTGTCAAATTTGGGTTTAGGTGTTTTTTTAAATTTATATTTATATAATGGGCCCGCTGCCACGACAATATTTTAGGCTTCCTCTCTTATTCGGGAACCCTTTTTTCCACGTTTGGGGTTGGGTCACAAAGTGATTGAAAATCGGCAATACTTTTTTTAGAGGTTTTAAATTGGGTGTTCAAAAGATAGCAATTTACTGTTGTAATTTTTGTTAATTTTAAGTGTAACACAGGATTGCTCGATGTTTTTAAAGATTTCCTTTGGGGCCCTTTTGAGAAAATCCATGAATTGAAAAGCTCAAAAAAGGATGGGCGTCCGAAGAATGGGTGAAGTAGATAGGAGAGGTGGGGCAATTGGTTCAGCATGGGAAAACAACAACCCAAGCTGAATTTTATTGTATTGTCTTTTAAGTGGTGAGAGAGGGGGTGGCCAGGAAAATCTTTGTCAGATATACCCGAGCGAAGCCGGGTACACCGGCTAGTATTAGATATATAAAACAGAGAGTTTAAAACCCACAACAGACAAGATAAAAAGATTTCCAAAATTTTCGGCTTTAATGTTCCTCAGTGGTGATTGACTGGCCGGCGAGTCACACAAGATTTGTACATAAAAAGAACGTGAATAAAATTCACTGTCTTAAAACAAGAAGCTAAAAGGAAAAGGATTGCACGTACAAGGCAAATTTTTCAAATGAAGTGGAACAAAGGGACGTTATAGTAAGAGGAAGAGGGCTGAGTAAGTGTGTGTAAAAGCGTGCGCGCGTCACGCACGTGTGGAAGTGTGTGCGTATATGAGAGTGTGTTAGTGTGATGAGTTGAGTGAGTTTGTGTGTGGGTGTATGTGTGTGTGTGTGTGGTGTGTGGTGTGTGTGTGTGTGTGTTGTGGGTGGTGGGGGGGGTGGGGGGGGTTAAAAAAGGGGGGGGGGGGGGAATTTCGGTAGAGGGAGGCAAAAGGAGTCAAGCAGCGTAGAACATGAACAGTTATTGTAGTGAGTTGAGTCCGAAAGGATGGAGAGTTTTCATTTTATCAAATTTTCCTACAATTCTGTGCGTGTGGCTGTCTGAAAAACTTTTTTATCCCCATGCATTTTCATGTTAGCTAGGGTTTTGGTTGGCAGGTTGAAATGTTGCGTGACTAGAGTCCCGATTTGTTCTGATGTGAGATCTATGCAGATAGAAACGTTTATCTGAGTAAATTTTTGTTTCACCATGTATTGAGGAATTTCTGACAGAGTTCGCTGAACAAGAGATAAATGATGTTTATTGGTTTGACAGTCAATATGGTGTCTTACAGTAAATGTTTCTTTGGTCCGGTGGCTAATGAAATTGGTGGATTCCAAGGCGTGCTCTCTACAAATAATACATTTGTTGGAACATTTGAAAAAACCATTAGGGTTTTTAGGATTTAATTTGATGGGTAGGGCTGAGGGCATAAGCAAGTCTTTGAGAGAATGGCTGTTTCTTTCTCCTAGGATTGGTGGGTGAGGTATGGCTGTTTAAGTTTGTCACTGGTGAAAACTGTCTGATATAATTCTTTAAACCAATGACGGAGAGGGGGTTGCTAGGGTTATGAGTGACAATAACGGGTGTTCTAGGGTTGGACAGCTTAGGTTTGTAAATAAGAGTATCATGTCTGGGTGTCTTTTTAGCCTTTTCAAGAGCAGTGTGTAAAGTTTGGGGTTTGTAGCCTCTTAGTCTGAGAATTCGAACATCTGCTCGAGCGGGTGATGAAATCTTCTGGTTTAGAGCATATACGTCTGATTCTCAAAAACTGACTGTAGGGTAAATTCCTTTTGCAGTGAGGGGGGTGGCTAGACTTGTAGGGGTAAATAAGCATGTGCATCAGTGGGTTTAGTGTACAGATCTGTTTGGATAAAGCCATTCTCTAAGTATAATGAAACATCAGGAAAGGAAGTTGGTCAACAGAGGTTTTGTGAGTGTTTTTAATGGTGGGAAAAACTGTAGGGATTTTTGTCGGGAAATGTTTTTTAGGTAAAGTCTGAGTCCCTGCCCGGTAGCAGTATGCCCGCCCTTAAATCTTTTCCAAAAGTCCCTGAAAAACGGGAAAAAAAACCCGGGGGCTGTTAGAAAGAAGTTCTGTTTAAAACCCTTTCCCCAAAAACAGATTGGCCCCAGTGGGAGGCCCTGGGGTCCCATGGCTGTTCCTGAAATTTGGTGATATATACGGTTTTCAAAGATTTAAAATTTAAATTTTTTTTCCAAAATGATTCATTTAAATTTTTGAAGCGTGTCAGTGGGAGGTATGCTGGGATCGGGGTTTTAGATTAAGATAATAGTCAACTGCATTTTTTAGCTCATTCTGGGGTATGTTGGAAAGAGTCCCACTACACTATTGTTGCCAAAATCAGGTTGGGAAAGGGTCCATATTTTAAATTCCATTCTTCGACGGGTTTTTAAAACATGAGGGGTTTGTTTTGGGGATGTAACTGGGGAGAGAAGCAAACGATATCACGTAGCCAGTGGTCTACTAATGCTGAGAGTTTTTCCGTAGGGCCCCCCACCCTGAAACAAGGGGCCTACCTGGGGGCTGCTGTAAGGACTTGTGAATCTTGGGAAGGTGATAAATAGAGGGTGCGAACGGATTTCATGTCATTCAGGTTGCCATTAGGGGTTTTGGGTATCGATTAAAACCTTTTATCTAGTAATTTATTGACAATAAAATTTGGAAGTTTTCGCTATCTGGGTGATAGGGTCTTTGTCTACTACACAGAATGTCAGCATTGTTTAATAGTTGTAAGCTTCATTTATATAGTCATCTGAAATTTTGCACAACGACTGTCCACCCTTGTCTGCCATTTTTATACGGAAGTTCTTTTCATCACAATTTGGGCGGAGTTCTTCACTGCAAAAAACGTTCACTAAAGGCCAGATTGTCAAATTTGGGTTAGGTGTTTTTGAAGTTTATATTATATATAATGACCCAGCTGCACACGCCCAATTTTCAGGCTTCCTCTCTACTCTCAGCACTTATGTCCCCGTTGGTGTCGGGTCACAATGTGATTGCGATCCGGCAATATTTTTTAGAGAGTTAATATTGATGTTCAACGATAGCAATTTACCTTTTTGTAATTCTGTTAATGAAGTGTAACACGGGTAGCTCGACTGATAATAAAGATGCCATGACGTTCCTTCAGAGACAACATCCATGAATCTGATACTGCCAAACTTCAGCAGATACTGGTACAGGTGTGGAGAGGGGGAGGGGAGAAAAGAGAGAGGGGAGAGAGAGAGAGAGAGAGGAGAGAGAGAGAGAGAGATTCGGATTCGGATAATTTAATCATGCATAGGCCATTTTCCCCTCATGATGGGGTACACTTTTCAATTGAAAGACTTGACAAAACTTTGCTCTTTCTTAGAACTATACACACATTTAAACATGCACATATATTTCAAGATACTAAGACATAGCTACAGATCGTAATTTAAACGCTTGTACAAGAATATTGATACATTCTGACAATGCTTTCATTTTTTGACGCCAACAAAAAAAGTCAAACAAAAATGGCTGGGATGCTTAAAATTTTTTAAAAAAGGTTTATACTTTTTTCGTAAATCATTTAATGTAGGAAGCACAAAAAAAAATGAATTTCATTTTTCCTTTGGTTTTTTTCCCCCAAAAACGTAAAAATCAAATTGTTTCGGGATGTGTTCTAAAACGATAGAAATGAAAACGCAATTTTTCAGAAAACCCCCAACCAAAACCTTGTCAGTATGAATTTAAAAATGCCTATCAAATTTTTAAAACTTCTGATGGTTTTTAAATCTTAATTTCCCAGTACAAAACGTTCTATATGTTTAAAACCGTTCCCGGGTTTTTTTACAGGAACCCCCAAATTTTTTGGCCCCCTTTAACAGTATAATCTGTTTTTAAAAAGATTCGAAAAGACTTTTTTCTTAACCCCTTGGTTCACCCAACATACCCAAAAAACCATACGTTTTAATTTGCATCAAATATTTGGGGCCCCCCCCCCTTTTTTTTCTCCGTGCTTTAAACTAAAAAAAACATTTTTTGGCCCCTTGCCGTGGAAAATCTGCACTTTTTAAAAGGTGTTAATTTAAACCCAGAATCTAATAACCCCCAATGCTGAATTTTTATAGATAGGATACCTTTTTCGTTTTCCCCATAGAAAAGACCCTTTTTGGCCCGGCTCTTTCAACTCCTAAAAATTTTTTAAGTGCGAACATATTTTAATTTTTTGGATAAAACCCGCCCCCATTTTCAAGACCCCTTTATCTCGGACCATTTGAACAATGGGTTTTGGGAATCTGGAATCAAATAACTTTAAAAAAAGATAAAGGGGGAATTATTTTCAATTTTTTAAAAAATTTTCCCTAAACCCAAAAAAGGGCCCTTTTTGGGCTCTCCCTTAAAAGGCCCCTGGCATGGGGCAGTAAAACTCAGCCTCGTGGAAAAAATGGGTTTCCTTTAAATATTTGAATTTTTTACCACAGGCTTTTTAAGGGTTTCCCATTAAAAATTCCCTTTCTTTCTTGGCTAAAAAATATCCTCCTTTTTTTTAAAACACTATTATTGCTTTTGCTCATTTTTAAATTTAAAAAAGAATTTTGTTGCTGCGCAAAGGGAAGGGGGGGGTTTTATTGCGTTTGTAACCCAAACAACTGTTTCAGAAAATAAAGCTACATCATCTCCCAATAACAAAATAAAATAATTCAAAAAATCATATGTAAACCTTGCACCATGTCTCCCACCCCTGATTACTTTTAAGGGCCATTTTCATTGATGAATGTGAAAAAAATCCCGGGGACTAGTTACATCCCCTTTGGTTTCACCCCCCCCGTGTAAAAGTTAATTTGGTCTGTTAATTTATCCCCAGATCGGATTCTACTTTTGACATTTATTTAAATATATTAATACACCCGGAAAAATTTTCCCTTTTTCCCTTTTTTTAAAAAGGGAAATGGCCACAGTAAATGCCCTTTCTTAGAGTCAAAAGCTTTCTCAAAATCAATAAAAGCTACATAGATTTTTACGATTCATGAAAAATTTTCTTTTTTGTTTTAATGCTACCACCCTTTAAAAATATGATCGATGGGAAAAACCTTTTGTAATTCCCTTTGCTGTTCACCTGAAAGGTTTTCCCTCTTCTACCCATTCTGTAGACGGTTGTTTTTTTTTGTGCTTTTAAATTTTCTTTGGTTGCTTGTATCCTAAAGAAATCCCTCTATATTTGTTTGGATCTTTTGGGTTTTTCCCTTTTTTTAAAATAAAAGGAAAACGAAAAAGGGTTTTTTGCCCAGTTACCCGGAAATACCCCTTATAAAATAAAGTATTAAAAATTTGACGAAAAATCAACTACAGGCTCTCCCAATTTTTTTCTTTTCCCCCCGAGGGATTCGTCGGGCCCGGAGTTTGCCATTCTTTAATTTTTTATGGGTGAAGAAACTTCTTCGCTAGATTTAGGGCGTTTCAGGGAACCCTTTTTCCCTCTTGTTCGTCCCCATTCTATTTAAAAAATGTATAATTTTTTTCTTTTTGCACCCCTTTCAAGCGATTTTTTAAAGTGCTCAAACCAGAAAATCTGTTCGAAAACTTTTACAAGTTTTTGGGTTTTTTTTACGGGAAATTCTAGTATTTTTTCCCCAAAATTTTTTTTTTGATTACAAAAAGGGGCCCCCAGTTAATTTATCGGGGAAAAAATTCATTAGTTTCTTTTTCTTTTCCTGTAGAAAAAAATTCTTATATTTCTTTTGCTACACGTAACGTAAATGTCGGCTGGATTTTTTGTTTGGAGAAAGGGGACTCTTTAATAAACTTTTTGTTTTTTGCCTTACTTGATTTAAAATTCTTTTATCATCCCCAGTCACTATTTTTTATTTAAAATTGTAAAAATAAATTCGTTTCTTCATAAAAAGATCCAAAAGTTTTGACATTTTGGGAATAAACCCATTAAAACCCTCATTGTGGTCATGGTCAATAAAATTTAAACGCAAAAATTTAAGGTAAATTTAAACACTTCAGAATTTTTGCATTGAAAATCTAAATAAGATTGTGATACACCCCCAATTTCCCCCCCCAAACTTTTCAATTACCTATTCACACTATCAACTTAGCAGGGGGTTTTGTATTTTTTAACCCATTCAAATAAAATTCAAGTGGTAAGGGGATCAGATTCCCGTCTCTTTTGAAACTTAATTTACAAAAAAAGGGGGGGAAACAACGAAAAAACCAATTTTTTAGATAGCAAAAAATTAATTCATTGGACACTTTTCCCAGTTTGGGGACAAAAAAGGGTGTAGTGTCCTTAAAGTTTCCCCCCTTTAAACAAAACCTTTGATAATAAAAAAACCAAGAGAGCGCACTTTTTCAAAAAAACTTTTCCCATAGTGATTCAGAAACCTGGTCCCCGATTTTCTGTCAGAATTTTGCAGAGCGACTTTCAAATTTAGTACCAAATTCATTTTCATATGAGATATCAGGGGGGGAAAAATTTTGGGCAGTTCTACTTTTTAAAAAATCCCCAGAGGGATCCAATGACGTTAACATGTTCAAGTTTTCAGTCAAAAATACACTTTCAAGTGAACTAATCCCTTTATCAATATCAAAGAAAGGTATAAAAAGGCGACCCTTTTTCAGGGGGGTACTACGAACACACATACAAAAAAATTCTTGATAAAACCCAAATAAATTCTTTTCAATCAAAAACAAAAGACATTGGGAAAATTTTTACCTTGATTTCATGAATGAAAAGGCCAAAAACTCTGAAAAATGACCAGTACCCTGATTTGGGTTTTGGGAAAGTCTATATTTATTTCACCCTAATATGTAAGCCCTAACGTGATTGTTTTTGAAAAGTGACCCGTACATGATTTTTCTGAAAGCTCTATATTTTTTATCGTATTCATGTAAACCGTTTTATAAATGATTGTTTGAAAAAATGGCCCGTACATGATTGTTCGGAAAAAATCTACTTTTAAAAGGTTATACTTGCTTCCAAACCCGGGGGAAAGTTGTCAGAATGGAACATATACCCCCAATTTAATTTTGGGGGGGGGGGGGGGGGGCGGGGGGGGGGGTTTTCTGGATTCACGTATTTTCTGACTTTCTCTTTCTTCTCTGTTTGTTCTGTTTGTTCTGTCTGTCTCTGTCTCTTTTCTGTCTCGTTCTGCTGTCTCGGTTTTCTGTCTTTTCTCTGTCTGTCCCCCTGTCCCCTGTTTTGTTTCTG
>CM031599.1:6390705-6398205 GCA_018398815.1 Conus ventricosus | reverse complement strand
AAAGTGAATCCAGTATACCCCCCCCCCCTCCAATTTTCATTGGGGTATATTGTTCCATATCTGACAACATTTCACGGGTGAAGCAAGTATACCTTTAGTAGACTTTCCGAACAATCATGTACTGGTCACTTTTCAGAACAATCACGTATGACGGCTTACATGATTACGATAAAATAAATAGTAGACTTTCAGAACAATCATGTACTGGTCACTTTTCAGAACAATCACGTATCACAACCGTACAGCAAAGGGATGCGCAGATAATGCCCCCAGATCGTCTCCCTTGATTTGAAAGTTTTAACGCTGGTTTCATAAACATTGTATAGTTTGTAAAAATGTTAACGTCAGATTCTCTACAAACGTTTCTACGAGACATATAAAGTCAAATTTGAAAAGATACGACAGAAAATCTTTATGATGAATTTTAGAAAGGAGTCCATTCTATGATGAATTTTAGAAAGGAGTCCATTCACATTCCAGTGTAAAAAGAATAACTATTACAATCACAAGTAATATCGTGTGAATTAGAAAATATCGATGATACATTATCATTCATATCAGCATCATTCGTTCCGTGGTCATCCATATGTTCATGTGCATTCTCGCAAACATCACTTTCCACACTGACATCACTTCTTTCCTTTTGATACAAACCCGCACCACCTTCTGTTTTTTCATGAACTTCATGAAACACATCATTATTTACTTCACTGTAGACATGTACATCTTCTTCCTCGTTTATTACATCAGTACGCTTGTTTAATGTACAAGAATCTGAAAAAAACAACATTATCAAAAGAAGAAACACAAACATTATTAGAAGAATTATTGAAATCAATCGTTTCATCCGTGATCATATCTGACCGCCGCCCTTTCACCCCGGACAACCCAATGTTAACTATGTCACCGTGCTCATGTTTCACGGTGCACAACTCCCTTTCTGTAAAACTCCGTGCCCGTTTTGAGCGAGAAGCAAGCGCGCACAGTTCAGTTGCCGGTGTCACTGGTGTCACTGCGGGCAGGCCCTCACCCCTATTTAATATCCCGGAGATTTTGTCCATCGACTAGTCCAAACTTTTTACCATCAATAAGGAGATGGTCGAACACCATAGTGGCACGCTTTCCCTCACTACGTGCTTTCTTGAGATGAGGGGTAAGCTGTCTCCTTATTTCCGAACTCGGAACGAGAAGTCCTCTCCAAGAACACCTGTGTACCTCTTAGTTTCTGTTTTGCCTTTAACATTTTTTCCTTATCCTTGAAAAAGGTGCATCATCCGATAACGGGAGAATCTGGTTTAGAATTTAGACGATGAAAAGTGGTCGAATTGGATGTCATCACTGATTTCAAGTTTTTCCTTGAGCAGGTCCTTCACAACACATTCACAGTCTTGCGGTGTTTCGTTGTCTCTGCGGGGAAGTCCATAAAAAATGACATTATTCCGTTTCGACCGTCCCTCCAGATCGTCCGTCTTCCTCTCCAAGTCCTGGATTCCCCTTCGTCAAGGTGTCGTTGGTGTGGCGTAGGTCCGCGTTCTCGTGCTGGAGGTCCTTTACCTCTTCCTTCAGGGATTCCACGTCACCGTGTAGGGGAGCAAAACCATCGCGGAATTCCTTCACCTCCGCCTTCATCTCGTCGAACTTTGTATGGAGAGTTTGAAGCATGGACACGACATCTGTGATGGTCGGTTCTACTGCAGGCGACGCAGCAGTCGGAGTGCTGGATGAGGCGCTCTCGGATCTGCCCGTGCTGGTTCTTTCATCCCGCTCCACTGGCCTGGCTGGACTGTCGCAGAGTGCTCTTGGTTGGCCGGGGTTTTGCTCAACATCGCCGCCACCGCAGTAAAAACTCCCCCAAAACAAGTAGGTGAGGAGGCATCCAACAACTACACCGTCTGCAACACTCCGAACTCTCAATGTCCGCTTTCGCATGGCAGCTCTGTTTCTTGCCCTCTTTAACATGAACGCCACAAAAATGGGCGCAAAACATCCACATCGTACGCGGAAAAACTTGATTTCCAGACGGCATAGTATTTTAGCAGTTAGTATACCCCGACTGGAGATTATGTAACGTCTCAATCAGCAGTAATCAACTATTAATTGCAGAGCAAATCAACCGTGCGTCTTCTTCGCTGAACACAGTTCAAGATCCCCCGAGAGAGAGAGAGAGAGAGAGAGCGTCAAGGAAATGTCACCAAGAGAATAAAACATGTTCAAGACCTACAAAATTTCGTACAACTAAACCAAACAAATAAAAAAAAAAGTTAAAAAAAAGAAGTAACGATGATTGGATGAGGCTATTGCAGAAGAGTTCCAGTTAGGGTTTTTTACTAAAGAACAGGACTGTACGTGAAGACTGCTGTGGAGAAGATTATGCATGGACCCGGCCTGTGGAATCAGTACAGAGCTTGCTTGGCAGGAGGTGTCGTCATCACTACCCAAGGACCACTGGCAGTCAGAATGCTGTGACAGACGATCTGGCAGTCCGTCATTTCTCCATTTCACTGTCTTTAGTTATTCCAAACAAGGAGAGATGTCATTATTTATCATGTTCATCCAGGTGTCGTTGGTCTACTGCATAGTACTGTAGCCTGCAGGATTGTCTATGATAGGGAATCATGCTAAGATTGTGCTAATAGCAAATAGTATTTCCTGAAACCCCTACGTGGCAGGAAGCTGTAGGCCATTATTTTTCACTGACTGCATGTGTCCGACTGTTCACTGTTTAACACCAGA
This sequence comes from Conus ventricosus, assembly GCA_018398815.1. Classification (NCBI taxonomy): domain Eukaryota; kingdom Metazoa; phylum Mollusca; class Gastropoda; order Neogastropoda; family Conidae; genus Conus; species Conus ventricosus. The sequence goes on along the minus strand of CM031599.1, from coordinate 6,395,472 downwards.
GAAATTATTGGAAAAGTTTATTCTCAAAGTGTGTCATTTCATTTTTATCATTACCATTACTTTCCTCAAGCATATTGTTGTCAGTGTCTAGCACTCTCATCCGTTCTGAAGGCTGCATGGACACCACCAGTCAACTACTGAACTGCATTTTCGGGGCAAAGCCAGATGTACTGAATTTCCAGATGGCGTAGTCATGTGGCAAATAAAATAGCCATAAGCCTGCATTCACCATTGTTGAGCTACTGTGTGTGCCCAGAGAGCGGTCGAAAGGGTCGGCTTTTTCAATGTTTGTCCATTTGGCGTGATGTCGGTCACTAACTGCTTCTTGTCCGGAACAGTAGGGGGGGAGGGGGAAGAGAGGAGTCAGAAAGTGAGAAATGGAGAGTATGGGCTTTTTCAATGTTTGTCCATTTGGCGTGATGTCACGGTCTCTAGCTGCTTCTTGTCCGGAACAGTAGGCGGGGGAGGGGGAAGTGAGGAGTCAGAAAGTGAGAAATGGAGAGTAGACCTTTCATAACATGATGATGTCAGCGATTTGGAGACTGAGTGTTGTAACATATGCTAGTGCATTTACACACTAAATACACACGTAAACATTGACGTGTAACCCAGGTTCCTAAACGCACAGACCGACCACAAATAAACCAAAACTCTGACTGTACGATTATACTCCAATTTTTATTAACAATTTAAATAGACAAAAATCCAAACAACAATATTAACCTAAAACATGGACTGATTCAATTATAAGTGATTAGTGACAAAAGAACTTTAGGGTTGTGACAGGGAGAAGAAGAAAAGAGTGGGCAACTCAAAAGGGGCACTGCAAAAGAATACAAAACATAAAGATCTGCACGGGACTGTGTGCGAAAACACAAATAATAACAATGGCCAAACCAAAAGCCATCAAAGACCTTCAGCAAACATCTCAACTAGGAAACACACAATGAGGGACAATGCATCACTAATAAAGTAGTAGTGATCTTATCTAGTTCAAATCCACTTTACCCTGGTTATGGTAATGCCCAGCCCTGATGTGGCCCTTTGCGGTCGGCTGGGCTATAAGCAACATTATCTTATCTTATCTTATGGTAATGCCAAACACACTTTGATCTGATCCAGTGTTAAACTGAATACAGTGAGTTGCATACCAAACATACTGACAGCTATTCGCTATCAATTGGCCACCTGACCATGGCGGCAAATCTGCTTACATCCTTTATCAGTCATCCTTGAAAGCAAGTATTTCTTCTTTTCAACTGAGAAAGCAAAAATAAACATCCTCTGAAATTCAAGGAAAACTTCTCCAAACTTAACACATGTACCATGATTAAAACACAAAGAACCATGTACCCAACTTAACACATGCGCCATGATTAAAACACAAAGAACCATGTACCAAACTTAACACATGTGCCCTGATTAAAACACAAAGAACCATGTACCAACTTAACACATGTACCATGAGATGTAGACATTTCCTCTACTAAAACCATGTGATGTGACAAACACTTTTACTGCAAGAACAAAGGAAAATGAGATTTATTTAGGACCATGTGGTCTAAAACACAATCTCTCAAAAATGTTTCTGAAACAATGTGGTGTGAACCACATTCTAAAGCAACAGTGAATAATAAATAACCTGAACTCACCTTCGAATAATACAACTAGGTTTAAACTTAATTCAACATGCGGGCCTAAAATTCTAACAACTGAAAATATAACAGCTAAAGCCAAGTGCAATTCTTATAAGGAAAATCCACCAAAAATCAATGCCATCCAGTTGACAGCATAGAAAATATATGGCAATTCTAAAGGAAAAGAATCAATTAGTATCTTTTAGAAGCATACTTTTAATAGTTAGAGTAACTAACCTGGATTAGCACCACCAAGCCACACACAGCGTTTCCCCAACCTGTCTGTCTGACTCAGCACATTTGTAGGAAGAGATCAGTCAACAGGAAGTGGCCAAACAGGTAAAAATAAAAAGTGTCTTAATACTAAAACCGGCTAAAAAAACAAGACATATAGAACAACAATACTAGAGGAAAGCAGTAGATGTCTTTACCTCAAAATAATTCAATCACTAATGAAAGTTTTTATTTTTCATTTTTTTTAAACATACTAAAATTGCTTAAAACCTTAGTAACCTGTGAATTCTGACAGGTTACATTCGCATCTACTAACATCCATATGTATGCATGCACGCGTGGACTAGCTAAAGAAAGAAGAAAGACATCTGCTGTGTTCATGGAAGGGAACTGTGTAGCTACGGCCGGAGCTGGATTATCTCCCTGCTCTTGATGGAATCACTGAATTCTTGTTCTGGTGTCACAGCTTCTATGCTGGCTGTAAGTGTACTGGTCAATGTCAATTATAACGCCAGTGCAGATTTTGTGTAGAAAGTAAAATGGCTAATCCTCAGCTGCTCAAGACTGCCAGCTCAGGTCAATTGATTTCAGCGAGTTTTTCACAGAGTGTCATCTTCAACAGAGAGAAAAAAATGGAAAGAACAAGATGCAAAGCATATAAACGTACTCCCAGTTTATCTTGAATACGCGTGTTCAAACCGCTTATAAATCGGCCAGTACTTTCTGAGATGTTCCATAAAGAAAAAAAACCGTTTTGGGCTGTTATAGTCGTTAGTAACGGCTATTCTGGTAAAATAAAACATCGGGCATCATCCGTGACCCATAATGAACATACGTACAATTTTTCAGAAAGATCGGTTTTGTCTGGAGCGAGTGGAACACATTCTGACCACGGACAGACACACAGACAGCATTTCTTCGTTCCCATTGTAAGTACTCCTGTTCTGTACTGGAGTACAAAAAGAAAAAAAAAATACACCCAATGATGCGAGCAAATGACAGGCAGGTCGGGCCATTTCTCATTGTATCTGGCATGTTTTCAGAGGCTTGAGTTTTAGGCAGCTGAAGCTTTCATCATGACGTAGGCCTACCAGGCCATGGTTGTAAGAAATGGCATTGACTTGGTGGAAAAGTTTTTTTTTTTTCTTTTTCAATGTGTATGAATCTGTTGAATTTTCCTTCCATCGACCCTTGTTTTTCCCTCGTCAGGTCAAGTTGTGAATTCTGCTACACACACACACACACACACACACACACACACACACACACACACACACACACACACACACACACACACACACACATACAGCCCGGCTCAGATATTTGCTGTCATCATGGATGGTATTTGTGGCACAGAGACCGAGACTGGACATTGGTGTTGGCCCCTGCTGGCCCTGTGTGAACACTACTATCCCGAAGACTGGACATTGGTGTTGGCCCTGTGTGAACACTACTCCCGAAGTCTGGACATTGGTGTTGGTCCCTGTGTAAACACTACTCCCGAAGACTGGACATTGGTGTTGGTCCCTGTGTGAACACTACTCCCGAAGACTGGACATTGGTGTTGGTCCCTGTGTGAACACTACTCCCGAAGACTGGACATTGGTGTTGGCCCCTGCAGGCCCTGTGTGAACACTACTCCCGAAGACTGGACATGGTGTTGGTCCTTGTGTGAACACTACTCCCGAAGACTGGACATTGGTGTTGGACCTGTGTGAACACTACTCCCGAAGACTGGACATTGGTGTTGGCCCTGTGTGAACACTACTCCCGAAGACTGGACATTGGTGTTGGTCCCTGTGTGAACAACTACTCCCGAAGACTGGACATTGGTGTTGGCCCTGTGTGAACACTACTCCCGAACACTGACATTGGGGTTGGTCCCTGTTGACCCTGTGTGAACACTACTCCCGAAGACTGGACATTGGTGTTGGCCCATGCTGGCCCTGTGTGAACACTACTCCCGAAGACTGGACATTGGTGTTGGCCCTGTGTGAACACTACTCCCGAAGACTGGACATTGGGGTTGGTCCCTGTGTGAATACTACTCCCGAAGACTGGACATTGGTGTTGGTCCCTGTGTGAACACTACTCCCGAAGACTGGACATTGGTGTTGGTCCCTGTGTGAATATTACTCCCGAAGACTGGACATTGGTGTTGGTCCCTGTGTGAACACTACTCCCGAAGACTGGACATTGGTGTTGGCCCTGTGTGAACACTACTCCCGAAGACTGGACATTGGTGTTGGTCCCTGTTGACCCTGTGTAAACACTACTCCCGAAGACTGGACATTGGTGTTGGCCCATGCTGGCCCTGTGTGAACACTACTCCCGAAGACTGGACATTGGTGTTGGCCCTGTGTGAACACTACTCCCGAAGACTGGACATTGGTGTTGGTCCCTGTGTGAATACTACTCCCGAAGACTGGACATTGGTGTTGGTCCCTGTGTGAACACTACTCCCGAAGACTGGACATTGGTGTTGGTCCCTGTGTGAATATTACTCCCGAAGACTGGACATTGGTGTTGGTCCCTGTGTGAACACTACTCCCGAAGACTGGACATTGTGTTGGCCCATGCTGGCCCTGTGTGAACACTACTCCCGAAGACTGGACATTGGTGTTGGCCCTGTGTGAACACTACTCCCGAAGACTGGACATTGGTGTTGGCCCCGTGTGAACACTACTCCCGAAGACTGGACAGTGGTGTTGGTCCCTGTGTGAATACTACTCCCGAAGACTGGGCATTGGTGTTGGTCCCTGTGTGAACACTACTCCCGAAGACTGGACACTGGTGTTTGGTCCCTGTGTGAAACACTACTCCCGAAGACTGGACACTGGTGTTGGTCCCTGGTGGCTCTGTGTGAACACTACTCCCGAAGAGGAGACAGTCGATC
>CM031599.1:6367368-6383562 GCA_018398815.1 Conus ventricosus | reverse complement strand
CAGCCCCTTTCCCGGAGTAGTGTTCACACAAGGACCAACACCAATGTCCATCTTGGGGAGTATTTTCACACGGGGCCCTCGGGGCCAACACCAATGTCCAGTTTTTTGGGGAGAAGGTTCACACAGGGCCCAAACACCAATTCCATCTTCGGGATTTTCACACGGGGACCAACACCATGTCCGTCTTCGGGAGTAGTGTTTACACAGGGACCAACACCAATGTCCAGACTTCGGGAGTAGTGTTCACACAGGGCCAACACCAATGTCCAGTCTTCGGGAGTATGTTCACACAGGGCCAGCAGGGGCCAACACCCAAATGTCCAGCCCTCGGTCTCTGTGCCACAAATACCATCCATGATGACAGCAAATATCTGAGCCGGGCTGTATGTGTGTGTGTGTGTGGTGTGTGTGTGTGTGTGTGGTGTGTGTGTGTGTGTGTGTGTGTGTGTGTGTGTGTGTGTGTGTAGCAGAATTCACAACTTGACCTGACGAGGGAAAAACAAGGGTCGAGGGAAGGAAAATTCAACAGATTCATACACATTGAAAAAGAAAAAGAAAAAACTTTTCCACCCAAGTCAATGCCATTTCTTACAACACATGGCCTGGTAGGCCTACGTCATGATGAAAGCTTCAGCTGCCTAAAACTCAAGCCTCTGAAACATGCCAGATACAATGAGAAATGGCCCGACCTGCCTGTCATTTGCTCGCATCATTGGTGTATTTTTTTTTCTTTTTGTACTCCCAGTACAGAACAGGGAGTACTTTACAATGGGAACGAAGAAATGCTGTCTGTGTGTCGTCCGTGTCAGAATGTGTTCCACTCGCTCCAGACAAAACCGATCTTTCTGAAAAATTGTACGTATGTTCATTATGGGTCACGGATGATGCCCGATGTTTTATTTTACCAGAATAGCCGTTACTAACGACTATAACAGCCCAAAACGGTTTTTTTTCTTTATGGAACATCTCAGAAAGTACCTGGCCGATTTATAAGCGGTTTGAACACGCGTATTCAAGATAAACGGGGAGTACGTTTATATGCTTTGCATCTTGTTCTTTCCATTTTTTTCTCTCTGTTGAAGATGACACTCTGTGAAAAACTCGCTGAAATCAATGACCTGAGCTGGCAGTCTTGAGCAGCTGAGGATTAGCCATTTTACTTTCTACACAAAATCTGCACTGGGCGTTATAATTGACATTGACCAGTACACTTACAGCCAGCATAGAAGCTGTGACACCAGAACAAGAATTCAGTGATTCCATCAAGAGCAGGGAGATAATCCAGCTCCGGCCGTAGCTACACAGTTCCCTTCCATGAACACAGCAGATGTCTTTCTTCTTTCTTTAGCTAGTCCACGCGTGCAAAGCATACATATGGATGTTAGTAGATGCGAATGTAACCTTCAGAATTCACAGGTTACTAAGGTTTTAAGCAATTTTTAGTATGTTTAAAAAAAATGAAAAATAAAAACTTTCATTAGTGATTGAATTATTTTGAGGTAAAGACATCTACTGCTTTCCTTAGTATTGTTGTTCTATATGTCTTGTTATTTTTGCCGGTTTTAGTATTAAGACACTTTTTATTTTTACCTGTTTGGCCACTTCCTGTTGACTGATCTCTTCCTACAAATGTGCTGAGTCAGACAGACAGGTTGGGGAAACGCTGTGTGTGGCTTGGTGGTGCTAATCCTTTTAACTTTAAAAATGTAAAAGAAACAAATTTTTTTCCCCTTTTTTCCTTTTTTTCATGTGTCCTAAAAAATTTTTTGGGATTTTTTATAAAAAATTTTTGGTTTTGTTTAATTTTTGTTAAAATTTTTTGGGGTTTTTGGAATTAATTTTAAAAACTGTTTATTTTCAAGGGTTTTTTAAAGGGTTTTGTTTAAATTTTTTAAAACCCAATTGTTTCAGAAATTTTAAAGTTGGGTTTAAAATTTCCAAAATTTAAAACCTTTTTTTGAGAAAATGTGTTTGAACCCCAATTTTTTTAAAAAAATTTCCCTTCTGGTAAAATGTTTGTTTACATGGTTTTTGTGAAAAGGGGAAGGTTAATTTTGGTACAGGTTTTTTTATCCCAGGGGAAAGTTTTTTTTTTTTTTTTTAATTGGGGAATTTTTAAGGGGAATTTTTTTTTTAATTTTCGAATGTTTATTTTTGTTTCCCTAAAAAAAGGGAAAAATTGCTTTCAAAAACTATAAAAAAGAATTTCCGTTCAGGGGGCCAATTGTACAAATGCCCGTAGTTGGAAGAACTTTTTTTAAAACAAAACCATAAAGGGCAATTTTTGAAAAAAAAAAAAAAAAGGCAACCCCCGCCCCCAAAAACCCCCTTTCAAAAAAAAAAGGGAAAAGGGTTTTAAACAAAAAAAACTCCCTTTTTTAGTGATGCTTTTTCCCCTCTTTTGTGTTTCCATTGAGATTTTTAAGGTCTTTGAGGGCTTTTTTTTGGGCCATTTTTATTATTGGTTTTGGGGCACACAGCCCGTGAGATTTTATTTTTGTATTCTTTGCATGCCCTTTGATTCCCACTCTTTTCTTCTTCTCCCCCAAAACCCAAATTTTTTTTTGTCAAAAAAACATAAAATTTAAAATAAATTTTTTTAGGTTAATATTTTTTTGGATTTTTTTTAAAATTTTTAAAAAAATTGGAATTCGTCGAGTTTTTGGTTTATTTTGTGGCTGGTTTTGTTTTAAAACCGGGGTTCCCGTTTTTTTAGTGTGTTTTAGTTGTAAATCAAAATGTTACCCCCGTTAAAGCTACTCCTTTTTAAAAAGGGCCCCCTTCCCCCCTTTCCATTTTTGCAACCCCTCCCCCCCCCCTTTTGGGAAAAAAACATTTCCCTATTTTCCCCCCCAAACCCCTTTCCCTCCCCATTTTTAACCCCGATCCCCTTTCCCCCCCCCCTACTTTTTCCCCCATTTGACCCCCCCCCCAAAACCCGAAAAACCGTTTGGCCCGGGGACACAAAATAAAAAAAGGGAACGGTTTTGCTTTTTTTGAAAAACCCCATTGAAATCAGTACATTTTTGCCCGAAATGTTCATATTCTGGTTGAATGCAGCCTTAAAAATGGGTAAACCGCACAAAGGGGGAAAAAGAAAAAAAAAAAAAGAAATTTGGAAAAAAAATTTTAATAACTTGGTTTTTAAAAACTGAACAGTAAACCATAAAGTGAAAAAAAGGGCCCAAGCCCGCCCGTAGGGGTTTCGGGAAAATACTTTTGCATTCACAACTAGAAATTTCCCACAAGACAATCCTGCAGCTAAGTACTATGCAGAGACCAACACACCGGAAATAAATAATACATCTCTCCTTGTTTGGAAAAAAAGACAGTGAAAGGAAAATGACGGACCCAAGTCCCTTACAGCTTTCTGACTGCCGTGTCCTTGGATGATGACGACACCTTCCTGGCCAAGCAAGCTCTGTACTGTTTCCCAAACCCGGTACAAATCTTCCCACAGCAGTTTTCACTGCCTGTTCTTTACAAAACCAAATGGAACCCGCAATAGCCCCATCAATCATCGTTACTTCTTTTTTTTAACTTTTTTTTTTTTTGTTTGGTTTTGTTGTACGAAATTTTTAGGCTTTAAATTTTTTTTCCTTGTGACATTTTCCCTTACCTCTCTCTCTCTCTCTCTCCTCCCCTTCCCCTTTTCCCCGGGGGGGCTTGAATTTTTCAAAGAAACCCGGGTTTTTTTCCCCCTTTGTTTTAAAGCTATTAATTTAAAAAACTCCGGGCATGAAAATTTTTGCCTTGGTCAAATTTGGAAAAAGTGGGGCGCCCCTTTTTGTGGGGTTTGAAAAGGGGAAAAAAGGGGGCTCCTCAAACCTTTTGGGGGTTTTTTCGGGGGAGTTGTTACCCCCCCCCTTTTTTTGGGGGTTTTTCGCGGGCGGGAGGGAAAAAAACCCCGGGCCCAAACCAAAGCCCCCCACATCCCCCCGGGGTGGGCGGGAAAACCACACGAAATCCGGAAGCGCCTCTCCACATCCCACGTGGGCCCGGGGGGAAACCACCATTTGTGCTCCCCGTTCAAAACCCAAAAAGTTGAACAAAGAAGCGGAGGGAAAACGCCCTGGGGGCCCCACATTTTAGGGAAATTTTGAGGAAAGGGGGAAAGGGAAAAAAAAAGGGGGCCCCCCCAAAAAAAAGGGGCCGGTTTTTTGGGGGAAAACCTCTTAGGGGCCAAAGGAATAATTCATTTTTTAAATTCTCCCCCATCCCAAAAGAAAAAGCAAACTTTTGGGTTTTAAATGTAAGGAAAAAACGAAATTGAAGACCCCTTCCCCCCCGTTTTCCCAAATTTAACCCCCTTCCCCTTTATCAAAAGCAAAGGGAAAGGAAAAAAATTGGAAAACCTAAGAGGGAAAGTTTTTGGAGGGAAATTTTTCCCGGGTTTAAATAAAGGGAAATCCCCCAAAAAAACCCGGAGGGGAACGTGCCCTTTTTTCGCCAAACCCAGATTAAAAAATTTAACGTGAAAAAAACCCAAAAAAAATTGGGGCGGGGGCCCCCTAAATGACACCCGGAAGAAAGTTTTTTTCTCCCCAAAAGGGGGGTTTTTTAAAAAGGGGTTTCACCTTAAAAATAAACAGGCTTTTAAAAAGGGGAGGGGTAAAAAAGGGGGGGGAAGTAATAAAGTTGAATTCAAAAATTTTCCAAAATGGGGTTTTTCGAAAGTTGTTTTTTAAAAATTTTGAATTAAAAAATTTGGAATAAAAAGAGAAATTTGTAATTAAGAAAAATTAAAAAATTTTTAAATTTTTTGAAAAAAAAGGTTTCTTTTTTCAAAAGGGAAGAATTTCAAAAAAAAATTTTCAAATCAATAAAATTGGTGACCCAAAAGAATAAGCTGAAGAAAAATTTTAAAGAATTTTTAATTAAAAATTACTTTTAAATGAAAGTTATTTTTTTTAAAGGAAGGACCCTTTTTAAAAAATTGGGACCCTTTTAAAATTTATAAAATTTTTTTTTTCTTTTTTAAAAATTTTTTCTGAGAATTTTAAGGAATTTGTTTTAAAATTTTTAAAAACTATACAAATTTTTCCGGAAAATTTTAAAAAAAGGGGAAAATCCCGGGGGGGTTTTTTCGATTTTTATTCCCCCCCAAGGGAAAGAGGTTTTTCCTGAAAAAAAGTGTTTCCTGTGTTTTGTTTTTATTAAAAAATATTTTTTTAACAAAAAAGTTTTTTATTTTTCGATGACCAAAGGTCCCTTTTATAACTGAATTGTAAAAATTTTCCTTTAAGGTTTTTTCTTTCTTCTTCTTTTCCCTCTTGTATTTTTTTCTCTTTTTCCTATTCCTTGTTGTTTGGTTTGGTGTTTGTATTCGAAGGGGGGAGGGGAAACTATGGTTTTTTTTGTTGTCCTTCTTGGGGTTTTTTTATTTCTGTTTTTTTATTTGGGCCCCCCCCTTTTGTCTCCTTTCTGTTTTCTTGTTCTTGGTTGTTCTTCTTTTTCCCCTCTCTTTAAAAAATTGTTTCGGGCTGTCTGTCCCTTGCCTTTTTTTTTAATGGGTTAAAAATCTCCTCCTTTTGGTTTTTTGGGGTTTTGTTTTTTTGCTGTTCTCCTTTTGGCTGCTTCTTTGAAATTTGTTTCTTTTGCTTTTTTTTTTTGCCTACCCCCTTTTTTTCTTTTTTTTTTTTCCCGTCCTTTTCGTTGGCAATTTTTTGGCTTGTTTTTTTGGGGGGTTCTTTGGGGCCTTTTTCGGGCCTTTCTCCCCCGCCAGCCCGTTCTTTTTCGTTGGGGTTTTTTCTTTTGGGGGAAAATTTTTTTTTTTCGTTTCCAAAAACCTTCTGGGTTCTTTTTTTTTCCCCCTTTTTTGTTCCTTCTGGTTTTTCCTTTGGTTTTTTGGGGTTCCGGTTTTTTCGTTTTTTTCCGGTCTTCTGTCCCCTATCTGCTTCTTCCCCTGAAAAATTGTTTCGCCCCACCCGCTTTTGGGTTTTTGTGGGGGGTCTTTTTTTTCGCGTTTGTTTTTTTTGTGGGGGGTTTTCCTCTGGCCCTTGTGTTTCCCCTTTGGCCCCAAAGTCCCCTTGGGCTTCTTTTGTTCGCCGTTTCCCTTTCCCGTCTGTTGGGGCCCCTTTCGGCGCGCTTTTTGTTTTCCCGATCTCTTTTTCCCTGGGTTTTTCCAAATTTTCCCTGTCTCCCCTTGGCCCTTTTTTTTTGGGTTTGCCTTAAAACTTACTGTCCTTTCTTTTTTGGGTTGGGGCTTTTCTGTTTTTTGTCATTTTTCGTTCCTCTGGGGTTTTTTTTTCTTCACCTGCGTTTCTAGTCCTTTTTTTTCCTTTCTCTCCCCCCGGCTTGGGCTTGGGGCTGGGCGGGTTTCCTTGATTTTTTAATTTTCTTTTTTTTCGTGTTGCTTTATTTCAAAAAAATTGTTCTTCCCCCTTTTCTCTTTCCCCTTTCCTTTTTTTGGGGGCAAAAAAATTTTTGGGGGTTTTTTTTTATTTCCCCGGGTGGGTTTTTTTCCTTTTCCTTTTTTTCCTTTTGGTCTTTTTTTCCCCTTTTTTAAACTCCCCCTTTTTAAAAAAAAGGGGCCCCTTTTTTTTTTTTGTCTTAAAATTTCTTTAAACTTTTTTAAAAATTTTTTGCTCGTTCAAACCTTGTTCTTTTGCCATTGGGTCTTTCCCTTTCCTTTTTGTTCCCTTGTTCTGGGGTTTTGGCCCCCTGTTTCCTTGGGGCGAAAAGGTCCTTCTTTTTCCTGCGGTGTTTGTCTTTTGTTCCTTTGGGGTGCTTCCCGGGCCTTTGTTTTTTTTCCGGGAAAAAAAATTGGGGCTCTTTTCTTTTTTTTTGGGTTTTTGGGTTTTTTTTGCCGGGGGAAGTGTCTTTTTTAATTTTTCGTTATCTTGTGGGGGTTTTTTCTTCCAGTTCGTAACTTTTTCCCTTCCCTTTTTTCTTTTTTTTTTCCCCCCTTTTTTTTTTGTCTTTTTCTCTCTTTTTGGTTTTGGGTTTTGTTCCCCTTCTTTGTCCCGCGTTTGTTTTTTCTTGTTGTTCCGGGTTTTTCTTTTTTTTTTTTCTGTCCCCTTTTTTTTCAAAAAAGTTTCCTTTGTTTTTCTCCCGCCTTTTTTTTTCTTTTTTTGGGGGGGCTCTTTCCCAAAAATTTTCTTTCTTTCAAACGTTTTTCTCTGTCTTTCTTTCTTTTTTCTTTCTTGTTTTTTTTCGTTTTTCGTCTTTCTTTGGGGTTTCCCCCTGGGGCGTCCCCGTTTTTCCCTCCGTCTTCTTCTCTTCCTTCTCTTTCTTCCCCTCTTCCCTTTTTTCCCCCCCCCCCCCCACCTATCTGCTTTGGCGTTCGTTCGTTTTTCCCGGGCGTCTGGCTCTTTTTTCTCCTTCCTTTTTTCCCTTTCCCTTCCGTTCTCGTTCTTTTTCCTCCCTTTTGCCTCTTTTTTGCCCGACCCCGGTGGCTGGTTGGGTGGGGGCCTTTTTGTCTTTCGGGGTTTTTTTTTTTTCCCCTTTAAAACCCAAACCCCCCTTTGCTCTGGCCCTTTTGAACTTTTTTTTCTCCCGCCCGGGGCTTTCTTTTTTTGGGGGGCCTTGTCTCGTGCTTTTGGCTTCCTTTCCCCTTCTGTTTTTTCCCCCTTTCCCCAACGAAAAAACCTTTTTTTTTTTCCCTTTTTTTTTCCCCCCCTTTTGGGGGCCTGTGCTGTCCGTTCCCCCCTCTTTTTCACCCTTCCGTTCCAAACCTTACGCGCCCCCGGGGGCCCTTTTTCGGGGGGGGCCCCCCCCTCGCTTTTGGCCCTGGTTCTTTCTTGCTTCTCCCCGTTCCCCGCCCCCTCTTTCCCGCCCCTTTTTTTTTGGGCCCTTTTCCCCCTTTTTTCAACTTTTGGGGGGCCTTTCCCTCCCCTTTTCCCTTTTTCTTTTTTTTCTCCTTTCCCCCCCTCCCCCCCTGCCCCTTCTTTTGTATTTTGTTTTTTTTTTTCCCTTTTTCCCAAAATTTTGCCCTTTTCCCCTGCCCCCCCCTTTTTTAAACGCATGCAACTTATTATCAGTCGAGCTATCCTGGTTACACTTCATTAACAGAATTACAACAGGTAAATTGCTATCGTTGAACATCAATATTAACCTCTCCTAAAAGTATTGCCGGATCTGCAATCACATTGTGACCCGACACCAACGTGGACATAAGGTGCGAGAGTAAGAAGGGAAGCCTGAATATTGTCGTGTGCAGCTGGGTCATTATATATATATAAAACTTCAAAACACCTAAACCCAAATTTGACAATCTGGCCTTTAGTGAACGTTTTAGCATGAAAGAAACTCCGCCAACTTGTGATGAATAGAACTATCCGTATAAATATGGCAGACAAGGTGGACAGTCGTTGTGCAAAATACAGATGACTATATAAATGAAGCTTACAGACTTTTAAACAATGCTGACCATTACTGTGTAGTAGACAAAGACCCTATCACCCAGATAGCGAAAACTTCCAATTATATATGTAAAATAAATTACTAGATACAGTGTAATCGATACCAACACCTCTAAATGGGCAACCTGAATGACATGAAATCCGTTCGCCACCCCTCTATTTTATCACCTTCCCAAGATTCACAAGTCCTTACAGCAGCCCCCAGGTAGGCCCATTGTTTCAGGGTGGGGGGGCCCTACGGAAAAACTCTCAGCATTAGTAGACCACTGGCTACGTGATATCGTTGCTTCTCTCCCCAGTTACATCAAGACACCACTCATCTGTTAAACACCGTCGAAGAATGGAATTTAAAATATGGACCCTTTCCCAACCTGATTTTGGCAACAATAGATGTAGTGGGACTCTATTCCAACATACCCCAGAATGAGCTAAAAAATGCAGTTGACTATTATCTTAATCTAAAACCTGATCCCAGCAAAACCTCCCACTGACACGCTTCTAGAAATTATGAATCATGTTTTGGAAAATAATTACTTTATCTTTGAAAACCGTATATATCACCAAATTTCAGGAACAGCCATGGGACTTCCCAGGGCTCCCACTGTGGCCAATCTGTTTATGGGGAGGTTTGAAACAGAACTTCTTTCTAACAGCCCCGTTCCTGTTGTTCAGCACTTCTGGAAAAGATTTATAGACGACATACTGCTACTCTGGGCAGGGACTCAGACTGACCTACAAACATTCCTGACATATATCAATACAGTTCATCCCACCATTAAATTCACTCACAATACCTCTGTTGACCAACTCCTTTCCTTTATGTTTTATTATACTTAGAGAATGGCTTTATCCAAACAGATCTGTACACTAAACCCACTGATGCACATGCTTAGCCACCCACCCCCCCCCCCCCCCCCCCCCCCACCCACCCTCACTGCAAAAGGAATTTACCCTACAGTCAGTTTTTGAGAATCAGACGTAATGCTCTAAACCAGAAGATTTCATCACCCGCTCGAGCAGATGCTCAAATTTCTCAGACTAAGAGGCTACAAACCCCAAACTTTACACACTGCTCTTGAAAAGGCTAAAAAGACACCCAGACATGATACTCTTATTTACAAACCTAAGCTGTCCAACCATAGAACACCCGTTATTGTCACTCATAACCCAAGCAACCCCCTCTCCGTCAATGTTTAAAGAATTATATCAGACAGTTTTCACCAGTGACAAACTTAAACAGGCCATACTTCACCCACCAATCCTAGGAGAAAGAAACAGCCGTTCTCTCAAGACTTGCTTATCCCCTCAGCCCTCCCCATCAAATTAAATCCTAAAGACCCTAATGTTTTTTCAAATGTTCCAACAAATGTATTATTGTAGAGAGCACGCCTTGGAATCCACCAATTTCATTAGCCACCGGACCAAAGAAACATTACTGTAAGACACCATATTGACTGTCAAACCAATTGGTGAAACAAAAAATTCACTCAGAAAACGTTTGTCTGCATAGATCTCACATCAAGAACAACATCGGGACTCTAGTCACGCAACATTTCAACCTGCCCAACCACACCCTAGCTAACATGAAATGCATGGTGATAGAAAAAGTTTTTTCAGACAGCCACACACACAGAATTTTAGGGAAAAATTCTGGATAAGCGAATTGAAAACTCTCCATCCTTTCGGACTCAACTCACTACAATAACTGTTCATGTTCTAAAGCCGCTTGACTCCTTTTGCCTCCCTCTACCGAAATTTCCCCCCCCCCCCCCCCCTTTTAAAACCACCCCCCCCCCCCCCCTACACACAACACCCACACACATACACCCACACACACAAACTCACACTAACACACTCTCATATACGCACACACTCCCACACGTGCGTGACGCGCGCACGCTTTTACACACACTTACTCAGCCCCTCTTCCTCTTACTATAACGTCCCTTTGGTTCCCTTTCATTTGAAAGATTTGCCTGGTACGTGCAATCCTTTTCCTTTTTAGCTTCTGTTTTAAGACAGTGAATTTTATTCACGTTCTTTTTATGCATGTACAAATGTTGTGTGACTCGCCGGCCAGTCAACTCACCACTGAGGAAGGCATTAAAGCCGAAAATTTTGGAAATCTTTTATCTTGTCTGTTGCGGCTTTTAAACTCTCGTATTATATATATATAAATACTAGCCGGTGTACCCGGCTTCGCTCGGTATATCTGTACAATGATTTCTGCCACCCCTCTCTCTCACCACTTAAAAGACAATACAATAAAATTCAGCTTGGGTTTGTTTCGTTTTTTCCCATGCTGAACCAATTGCCCCAGCCTCCTCCTATCTACTTCACCCAATTTCTTCGGACGCCCACTCCCTTCTTGACTCTCAATCTGTTTTCCCTCACGAATTTTTTTCGTAATACGATGCATAGTCCATAGAGGATGCCTGTACTTTGTGAACTTACCGATGCATTCTCAATTCCTTGATTGAAGTGCTCCAAAATGACAACTCTGTAGGGGCCGCCATAACCTAGTTGATAGGGCGCTGGACTCATGATCCAAAGGTCCGTGGTTTCGAATCCCGGCTTGGTCTTGGAAATTTTAACGTGAATGTTTCCAGCTAAAATGACCGTGGTTCACCCCGATGTCCACCCTGGCCCCGCAGTGTCAGGCTAATGTGACGGACCACCATCTGCATATCCTTGATTTGGCACGGACGTTAAATCCAACTCAAACATGACAACTCTGTGAAAAGATTGCATTTTCACGATGTATCATGTTTATTGAGGGCCTCTGGGTAGACAACATTTCTGGTCTCCCCTGTTTGGCGCAAGTATAGTCAGTGTTTCTGCGTTTCCAGTTCGTGATGCTGCAACGTAGAACATTCCATGTGTAAAACACGGAACGGTCAGGTCTGCCCCAAGGATGAAAATGTCTGACCCTGGCTCTTGATGATTGTCAAGCGAAAGCTGGTTTCCTGGGAAACTAAAAGCCATCAGAACTGGAATGGCAGGGTGAGTCCATGGGTTCCAGAGGAATTTGGGGAGCAGCACCGGTTCACCTTTGTGGGGGCCACATGATATTTTCGCTTCTACAACGTTCCTGTGCAGTCTGGTGAAGACACATCGAGTGCCATTGATCACCTTTGGCGGGTCCAGTGAGTGGAGAATGATCATGGGGACTCCAGATTTCAGCAACAGTTCATGCGGTGGAAGTCCAGAAATCTCAATGGAGTTCAAGAGTTCTTGTGGATAAAGGACTCCCTCATCATCATTCTGTCAACAGATCTGTACAGAGTTTCCTCTCCAGGGAAGTCACTACGATTTTCTGTTAGCCTGTGTACAGTCTCGTTTAGGGAGGAGATTATGGCCCTTTCCGCTGACCAGTCTGAGTCTGGCACAGTGAGCATGAAGATCCGGGTAGACTGCTTCTATCAGATCCTCCTGGCTATCGTAAAACTGGCATAGTGCTGGTGGGACCAATATAGTATCTGGAAACATGACTCAATGGCACCATTGCCAATGTCAAGCAGAAGTTTGGCGAAGCTGGCTGTCTGGGGATTTCCAGACAGGTGGGCTCTCATATTTAACAATCATGCTCCGCCATTTCTTCAGACAGGCGTTGACAATGTTTGCTCTGGTGCCATTGAGAACGACAGGGAGGATCTGCCAGAAGTCCCCACAGAACAGCGTTGGGATGCCTCCCATTGGCCTGTGCAACTTGGGTGATGTCCTGCAGCGTAGAGTCCATGGCCTCGAAACAGCTTTGTGGGTCATGGAGCTTCATCAATTATGACGGTTGCAGCCCTTTGATGACTTTGGCCAACGTTGACCCATGCTTGACGGGCAGTTGGCGTTTCTTGCTTGTCGCATCCAGAGGGACCTTGAAAGAGCTATGTACTGTCCGCCCACGCCGGCAAAAGAGTAGAGCGGCAATGCCACTGGAAGCATGGCTAGCACTATTTTGCCTGTGGAGCAGATCCTGTTCAGGATAAGATTCAGGATGGTCTTTCCTGTCCCTCATGGAGCATCAAGGAACATTATGTTGCTGCTTGCTGTGGATCCTGCCATCTGCTCAACCATGGTCATAAAGCTGTCGTACACGTCTCTCTGGTCAGCTGTCAGCTTCTTCAGCTGATCATCAGCTGCTGCCCGGAGTGCAGTAGTGTCGTAATTGGTCTCGCGGTAGTATTCTCGAGGCACAGTTTGTCGTTGTGTGACTGTTGGCATCCCATACTCATCTGTAGACTTGCCTCCAAGAAGGAAGAGTTTATACTGAATCACAGTAAGAGCTTGGTTGTAGATGGCATCTGTGTACTGCGCTTCATAACAGACATCTCTTCGGACTTGGAAGAGGAAATCTTCAGC
Source organism: Conus ventricosus (assembly GCA_018398815.1). NCBI lineage: Eukaryota > Metazoa > Mollusca > Gastropoda > Neogastropoda > Conidae > Conus > Conus ventricosus. The sequence goes on along the minus strand of CM031599.1, from coordinate 6,370,843 downwards.
AAGATGGTCTCTGAAGAGTTCCACAGGTTGCCTGGGTTACTGGGTTGCAAGCCACCAGGATAATACAGAAGTCACGCAGCAGTCGGGTCTCTGAGAGATGGAGGCTTCCTCCAGGGCAAGTTTGTAGAAGGCAGTCATCTTCCAGTTTCGGTTCGTGTAAGTTGTATACATTGTTCAGCATTTAAAACTACACCTGTATACCAATTTCATCAAGAAAGGTCATAAATTTAGAAAATAACGGATCTTAACGGTTTTTAACGCTCAATTTAAGTTTTCTTCGTGGTAAATTGTATATCATTGTTCAGCGTGTAAACTGCATCTGTATACCGAATTTCATCAGGAACGTCCTAAATTTATATAATAACGGTCTTAACAGTCAATTTAAGTCTCAGTTCGTGTAAGTTGTATGTCATTATCAGCATTTAAAACTCACTTGTATACCAAATTTCATCAAGAAAGGTCTAAATTTAGAAAATAACGGATCTTAACCGGTTTTTAAACGCTCAATTTTGAGTTTCTGTTCGTGTAAATTGTAATATCATTGTTCAGCATGTAAAACTGCATCTGTATACCGAATTTCATCAGGAACGGTCTAAATTTAATAATAACGGTTTTTAACGGTCAATTTTTAAGTTTCCGTACGTGAAGTTGTATATCATTGTTCAGCGTGTAAAACTGGAATCTGTATACCGAATTTCATCAAGAATGTCTAAATTATATAATAACGGTTTTTAAACGGTCAATTTTAAGTTTCGGTTCGTGTAAGTTGTATATCATTATTCAGCATTTAAAACTTCACCTGTATACCAAATTTCATCAAGAAAGGTCTAAATTTAGAAAATAACGGATCTTAACGGTTTTTTAACGCTCAATTTTAAGTTTCTGTTCGGTAAATTGTATATCATTGTTCAGCGTGTAAAACTGCATCTGTATACCGAATTCATCAGGAACGTCCTAAATTTATTTAATAACGGTTTTTAACAGTCAATTTTAAGTTCGGTTCGTGTAAGTTGTATATCATTATTCAGCATTTAAAACTTCACCTGTATACCAAATTTCATCAAGAAAGGTCTAAATTTAAAAATAACGGATCTTAACGGTTTTAACGCTCAATTTTAAGTTTCTGTTCGTGTAAAATGTATATCATTGTTCAACGTGTAAAACTGCATCTGTATACCGAATTTCATCAGGAACGGTCCTAAATTTATATAATAACGGTTTTTAAACGGTCAATTTTTTAAGTTTCGTTCGTGTAAGTTGTATATCATTGTTCGTAGCGTGTAAAACTGCATCTGTATACCGAATTTAATCAAGAATGGTCTAAAATTTATATAATAACGGTTTTTAATGGTCATTTTTAAGTTTCGGTTCGTGTAAGTTGTATATCATTATTCAGCATTTAAAACTTCACCTGTAACCAATTTCATCAAGAAGGTCTAAATTTAGAAAATACGCTTTTTAACGCTGATAAATAACGTCATAAAAACTATCGAATGACCCAGTGTTAATCCACAGTATGTCCCTCTAGACTCAGCCAAGTTTGGTGGCGATCCGACGACTCCCTTTGCCGCCAACATCAGAAAAGAATTGTATTTTGATCGTTTTTAAGGGTACGTGTTGTTAACGGTTTTTTAAACGTCATAAATAACTGTCGTAGAAACTGTCCAATGACCCTATGTTACTCGGGAGATGTCCCTCTAGGTTCGATGTACCTGTGCAATGTCACAACGCCATTTGAAGAAAAACAGAGGAAAAAGATGTCTTTGAAACCGTTATAACAGTTTTGTAACGGTTTTTAACGGTTTTTCGTTTTTTTTAAGAGATTAGTCCAAAACCATCCTTGGGTCACAACAGACGTACCTGGTAAATTTCAAGAAGATCGGATTCTAAACAGTTTCTTTTATAGGGTTTTGTGTTTTTAAACGGTTTTTAACTGTTATAAATAACGTTTTTTAACTGCCAAATAACGTTTCTCATTTTAGAGAAGTAGTCCTGTACCTGTGCAATGTCACAACGGCCATTTGATGAAAAGCAGAGGAAAAAGATGTCTTTGAAACCGTTATAAACAGTTTTTTAAACGGTTTTTAACGTTTTATTTTTTTACAGATTAGCCTAAAAACCATCCTCGTGTCACAACAGACGTACCTGCCAAATTTCATTACAATCGGTTGAGCCGTTTTTGAGTCTATAGCGTACACAGACACACACAACGCAACGCACGCACGCACGCAGACAGAATTTGCCATTTATATATAGATATAATGCTGAACAATTAAGTAGTGGGAGAAAACAAGTGCAGGCTAACAATCTTCAGTCATTGTAGTAATGACTTGGCGAAGATTTGAAAGAGAAAAAAAAAAAGAAGAAAATGGGGGGAATATATTATAAATATGAGAAACCCTTCACTAGCTGCCTGAGGAAACCATCGTACTCCTCTTCGAAGGCAGATGTATTTGTATTGCCTGCTCCTAGGCCTTTCGTCCGCTGGATCGGACTCATCAGGGAGACACGCTATTGTGTCTGTGCTCTTGGTGTCAAATAGAGACACACCACAGTCCAAAATTCTAGTGGGTTCTCCACCACCAAGGATTCAAAAAAGAATCCAACAGCACCCCCAAAGCAGCCAGTGAAGGGTAGTAAATGGAACAAAACGAAAGTGTGGAGAGGAAAAAAGCTGCTGAAAAACTAAAAGCATTATGCATAATATCTATATCAGTTTAAAGGTCAGAATAGAAATGAATATCAACAAACCACAGGGCACTCAGGACAGCCCAGACCTCTGCCGTGGTTGAATGAATCTTGGGATCTGCCCGTCGGGTCATTCAAGAACGAAAAGAAAATTGAATGTTGGTGTATGTAGTGTAGTGTAGTGAATCTCAAAAAGGTTTCCAACAGACTGACCTTTTTAAATATAAAGTGCCAGCTTGGTGAGGACAAAAAAAATATTTGGTTTAATCAATGTTCAGTCTCTGGGTCGTATTCCATTGGTTTAAAAAAAAAAAAAAGGTTCCATAACTTTTGCGTAGTCTGCATACTCAGACAAATGAACAAACAGACATGGACAAAAGCATAGCTTCCATGTCTGAGCGGCTGGAATCGGATCAAACACTTCGTATACAATAACTGTAAAGAGAAAATAGTTATTGCTTTCTGTGGACAGTATTCTACTTATCTCACAGATGATGATGCACAGGTGTGGTATGTGTGTGTTTCAGGTTCATTGTGGCTCTCGTCTTTGTCACTGTGTCCATCCTCATCCTGTTTTTCTGCAAGCAGCAAGTCAAGCGTTCGACGGGACACAAGGTAACTCCTCGTCTTGCTGTCTTTTTGTCTCTCTTCTTCAAGGAAGGAACAATAGTTACATGGTAAATGGGAAAGCTACAGCAAAAGCCAAACATGCAGGAGGCAACACAATTCTCATTGCATAACAATGACCAAAGTAAGGAACTGAGTCAGAAACTACCTGATAAACAAT